>SNQJ01S0015176.1:8490-34819 GCA_010110895.2 Picea sitchensis
GTCCATTTTTATGGATGAATTGGTATCACATTATGGGGATATTAAGAAAAATACATTCTTTGGTCAATTGATAAATCTTTAGAAAAAATGATTAGTTACAAAACACATTCAATTATTCCAAAATCTCAATCTCAGGGTAAAGAAAATTATTTAATATCAAATTTGTTATATTTCTTGATGGGAACTTTAAAGGAGAAAATTCAACATGAGGTGCATCTCTTCGAACCTAAATTCCCAGAGCAATATTTTAGTATGGAAATGAAAGTGGAAAACAAAAATATGGATACTAGAAGGGTGGACACTAAACTATATGGAGAGAAACATGTTCCCTATGATAACTCCACTCAACTGACAAGGTTGACACCTTAGAGAATGGATGAAATAAGAGAAAAGGACTATGTTTCAATTGTGACAACACGTACAGTAAGGGGCATAAATGCTTGATCCAGATTTTACGTGTAGAACAAAATGAGTACAAATTATTAAAATATGCATAACATAGAATAACGAAGATACAATAAAACTGGTTTTCTATCCAATAAGGAAATAAGCCGAAACTATAAATTGCAGTAGAAAACAAGCTTGCTGGAATGGTGGCATCTTATCTCTGAGAAGAGATTTGACAACTGCGCTCATTTGCCAAAAGATGATTACAATGAGGCACTGAAGGTCTTTTTACAATAAACAGGAATTTCAAAAACCCTAGACATCCAAAAAACTAACCCTAGGAGATGAATCACCAAAAGTCACGTGGGCCCTGTTTGGGTAAGTTAGTAGGTCAACTTCCCGGGGTCATAACTTTTGCATACGATCTCTGTTTTAGGCACACAATGGCTCGTTGGAAAGGTATAATTGAGGAGATTCATTTTGGGGGCTCAATCAAAGACTTTGGCTATCATTCAGAAGCTCAATCCTGAAAAACCTTCATTCAGGCCCTCAAAATTGCCTCGGAAGTTAAAAACTGCTAAAAATAGTAAATTGCCAAAATTGCCAGAAAACTGTTTTGAGTGAGTTGGAAAAGGTGGGTGGCCACTGATATCCACCTAGATAAATCATGTGAGGATGAATTATTCTACATATACTATAAAGAGGAAGAATATCAATAATCTTAAGCCCTAGACGAAGGCCCATATAAATTCCCCATATTAAGTATAAAACCCCTTATTAATCCCATTATAGAATTATTACATTTCTTGTGTTATATTTTCATGTAGGCTCTAAACCACTTCATCACACCCTTTCGTTATAAATGTACCCTTTGTCTCCTATATATATACTAAGGAGACCTAGTCTCATGATCATTTTATCTCATCTCATATTGTATTCTGAAGTTGATAATCATAAAAGGAGGTTTTCCCCTCAAAGTGAACTATAATTCAATGATTCTTTATCATTTTTAAGGCTTTGGATCATAACATTTTCTATTAGAGCTCACTGATCCAAGATTTTTTCTTTTCCAAGCAAGTTATTTTATAATTTTCGCTATACATTTTATTTTGGGATGATTTAGAAAGTGAAACTTGGAGGTTAGTTAGAGAACATATCAAGGTATTTGTGGTAAAACCTTCAGCATATGGGTCATCACACTTTCAAAGATAAACCTTGTGGAAGATAGGGTATCTGACTAGTCTTATTAACTAGTCTAAAAATGTCTTCTTGGTAAAATTGTCATATCTTCTTAAGAAACAATCTAAATTCAATGAGAGTTGCATTAGAAAGAAGAAATTGTATAGTATTCCTGGTACAAGTTTCAGAATCATATATCAAATATTATGTGCTTGGCACACTGTACAAGTTTGTTCTCTTGGAAAGGCCAAAAATTAGCAAGGTGAGGCGAAGTTACCCTAACTTCCACTTGACACATCCAATTTTGATCAGACCTATGAAATTGAAGAGAGGACATATCAAAGAACTATAGACTGAAAATTCATATTCATAAGGGTCAAAATTTCAGAATTACATCATAAGGAAGGCCGTCCAGGAGGACAGACTCCAAATTAAGGGTTTGAAAGGTACATAACTTGCAATTGGCATAACTTTTTATTGGAACATTTGTTTCTAGTGATTCAAAATTTGTGATAAGGATAGAATAAAGGAGTATTATTATTATTATTATTCCATATGGGTCCCAAAAATATTCCAATACCCATTAAACCTCCATAACTATCATCTATGACTCAAGAAGAAAATGAGGACATACATAACATGCTATCCAAATTGGAGAAACAACTTAATGATTTGAGTGACAAGTCTAATAATTGGGTAAACTCACAAAGAAAAATTCAATAAATGGAAAGCAAGATGGGTGAAATGGAAAATAAGATGGAAGAAAATAAGAATGAGATTAAAGAAAAAATAAAAAATTCCATGAAGAAAATGAAAAATTACATGTCCTCCATGATCTTTCAAGCTCTATATGAGTGAATCCCTAAAGGAGATATAAAAATGAAAGGAAATTAGGAAAATAATGGTAGTATTCATGTTGAACAAACTACCAATAATAAGTAATTTTCAACTAGTGAATCTAACTCTAATAATGGAGTTAATTATGGTGGGGGTCTTAAATTCAACTTTCCCCAGATTGAATTAAAGAAGTTTGATGAAACATAGGTAATTACTTAGGTGAACCAAATGGAACAATATTTTGAACTACATAATATTATGGATGATAAGAAAAAGATTCACATAGAAACTTTGAACTTTGAGATAAAGCCATATCAATGGTATCAATGGATAGTGAAAATGAATCCCCCTCTTTGTCATTATACTTGGGGTTTATTTACAAGAGACTTAGAAGCACAATATGGGAAAGTGTGGGAATATGACTACTTCAGTAAATTGACAAGAATCAAGCACTTATGCGATATTTAAGATTATAATTCATAATTTCAGGTATTGGCCACAAGGGTGGATGACATAAGTGATCAACAATTGTTGGAATCTTACATGGGTGGATTAAAACTAGACATCAAACATGAGATTTTCTTAAGACATCCTACAAATATTATAGAATCCATGAAAAATTCTTATCATATTCAAGCCAAGAATAATACTACACACACGTCTACTAGTGGAGCATACACAAGAAACAACAATCATTTTGGGGCTCATAAGACAATCATACCTCAACCAACAAGGTTGACACCTTAAAAAATGGATGAAATAAGAGCAAAGGGACTATGTTTCAATGGTGACAACAAGTACATTAAGGGGAATAAATGAAGTGAGAAGAAAGTATTCTGCATAAACAATGAAGAGGAATAAGATCAAGTATTGGGACCATCACAAGATCTAAAGCCAGAAGAGACTACTCCAACAATATCTTGTCATGAATTGGTCGACGTCAGTACTCCACAAACCCTCAATATAGAAGGATATATAAAAAATAAAAGGGTAAAAATATTGATTGATTCTGGTAGTGCTCATAACTTCATCAATTGAAAACTAGCAACATATATCAATTGCTTTGTATATCCAACACCAAAATTCCATGTAATGATTGTAGATGGAGATACCATAAATTTTTCTGGGAAGTGACATAGTATTAAGCTCAATATGGGGGAGTATTTATTGGATAGACCCATGATTTCCATCCAAATGGGTGGCGTTGATGTTGTACTAGGGGTTCAATGGTTACCATCATTGGGAACAATGGCCTTTAATTTTCAATATCTTTTCATAATATTTTCCTCAGAAGGAAAGGAAATTGAGATTAGAGTTATCTGAGGGAAACCCTCTAAAGTGATAAGCTCTAACAACATGAAAACATTACTAAAAAAGGGACACCATGGTGCAATTTCATAATTGAGATCAATATATGTTCAAACATCTATATCCTCTACTCCAATGGATCTCCAAAAAGTTATCAACAATCATTCCAAGGTATTTGAAGAGATACCTAAGGTCTTCCACCTGATCAATATCATGACCATGCTATTCATCTAAGACCAGGAAATGTAAATCCAATATTCCATGTTTCTTTCTTAAAGAAGATAATCAGTGACAAGATCCCAGTGCAAACTATTAAGAATATACGAAATCGATCAATCATTGAGTACCCAATCAAATGTAAGAACCTACTAGTAGAAGAGATGATATGGGAAGATCATTTCTTCATGCAGACATAACCACAATTGTCAAGTATTGAGGACAACACTTGTTTGAAGGGGAGGGGCATGCTAATCCCTAGAAAAAGAAACATAAAAATACCCCATGTTAGGTATATAACCCCTTATTAACCCCCTTATAGAATTATTACATTTCGTTTATTATATTTGCATGTAGGCTCTGAACCCCTTCATCACGCCCTTTGATTATAATTGTACCATTTGTCTCCTATATATATACCAAGGAGACCTAGTCTTAGGATCATCTGATCTGATCTCATATTATATTACGAAGTTGATATATTGTAAAAGGAGGTTTCCCCCTCGAAATGGACTGTAATTCAATGATTCTTTATCATTCTAAAGTCATTGAATCATAAAAAATAATTGGAACCATCACAATATCTAGATCTAGAAGAGACTACTCCAATGATATCTTGTCATGCATTGGCCAACATCAGTACTCTATAAACCCTCAAAATACAAGGATACATAAAAAATAAAAAGGTAACCATGTTTATTGATTCTGGTAGTACCCATAACTTCATCAATTACAAATTAAAAAAGATCTCAATTTATTTGTATTTCTAGCACCAGATTTTCAAGTAATGATTGCAGATGGAGGTACCATAATTTTTTTTGGGAAGTTCCATAGTATTAAACATAATAGGGGGATTATTTATTAGACAGTCCCATGATTTCCGTCCAAATGGGTGGTGTTGATGTTGTATAGGGGTACCATGGCTACGATCATTGGGAATAATGGCCCTTAATTTTCAAGATCTTTTCATTATATTTTCCTCATAAGGCAAGGAAATTGAGCTTAGAGGTATCTAAGGAAAACCCTATAAAGTGATAAGCTCTAATAACATGACAAAACTACTCAAAAATGGACACCTTGGTGTAATTGCATAATTGTGTCACTAGATGTTCAAACATATATATCCTCTTCTCCAATGGATCGCCAAATGGTTATCAACAACCATTCCAAGGTATTTGGAGAGAAGCATAAAAATATTCCACGAAATTGAGATCATGATTATGCTATTTGTTTTCAACCTAAAAGTGTACCACCTATCATTAGGACTTACACATATCCATATGCACAAAAGAGTGAGATTGAGCGTATGATACAAGAAATGTTAGAGGCTAGAATCATTCAACCACTAGTACATTTGGCACATTTTTTGACAATGTTCCGATGCTCTTCCAATGGAAACACGTATGTATTTCAATGGACCTAATTCCAATGGTTTGTTGAATGCATTTCATCGCACTCTCGATGACCATACCCATTTGTCGAATATTCGATGTAACAAATTGCCACATGGTAGTTATGGAGATATTTTACCAAACAAGTTTTCGTCACACCATATCATCGCAAGTGTGACACTGATAGAGCCATCGTTAATGTGACATGTTGAGCTAAAAAATGTCATTTTATAAGAAATCTTCATAAGCTAAGTCTTCATCTTTTTATTGACGCCTTCGATCGCTAGTCCGACATAGGAACATGTAATTACCATCAGAAATTCGACGTAGAATACATCAAAATTGTGACCTTATGACCAATCTCTCATGTCATAGTGGCAATGCTCTAGAGGGTGTAGTCTCTCAATGGTCCAATGATATAGCGTGGTAGATCCATCAGATCGACGATGCCATGGTGGGAAATAGTATGTCGGAATACTAGCGTGCATTCAACAATGAACCAGGGAGTCAAAGGTATGATGCCTATATAATAAAGTAAAAAAAATATCAAATTGTTGTTGAACATTGCATTGTACATAGGGAGAAGATAGATGCGTTAGATTAAGAAGTCAAAGAGGTTGAGCTAAATGTAGATGACAATGTTCTCGATATATGATGATATAGAAAATTATAATTAGGGTTTTTATTGTTGCATAAAACCATAATACAAGCTTGTTAGAGCCTCCACATCTAAAAATGCATAGTCACACTTAAGAAATACATGTTTTTATTTTAAACTGAAATTTATACTGTTGTGTAGAAATGCACACCAAGATTCATAAAAATGCACAGCTAGGTATTTACACACTTGCAATTTGAGGGATTCAAGTTTACAAGGGTGTCTTAGATAATTTTACACATGTATATTATATTTATATTTTCATTTGCAAACGTAATAGTGGTTGTTGTGTAAAAGAGGCGAAGTCTACCTTGTAAATTGAGAGACCAAAACAATATAAAGTGACCCAATGGAAATGCACACCCATGCTTCTATATATCTCCAAATTTAGTGATCTAAGATTTGGGATGAAGTTATTAACATTATTAACCTATATATTTCATCCAGAGTGCATTTTATAATGACCAAGGACTTCTACCTTGAACCAAGATTCGAGACTTTTTGTAAAATGGAGGGTAAAATTGTGTTACTATAAAATAAGAAAGAATAAAGTGGAATACCTGAATGAAAACAATACTTGTTTTTCTTTTAAATTGTAATTTCTACATTTATGTAAAATTCATGCCAAGCTTAAAAAATGCATGCCCAGGTCTTAACACACGTGCAATTTGAGTGATTCAAGTGTTTGAGGTTGTTTTAGATAATTTTACACATGTCTACATAATTAGATTTTCATTTGCAAACATAAAAGTGTCTTCTATGTAAAAGAGGCAAAATCTCCCTTGTCAATTAAGAGACTAAAACAATAGAAAGTGACCTAATGGAAATGCATTCCCATGCTTTGATATAGCTTCAAATTTAGTGATCTAATATTTGGGGTGAATTTAATAACATTCCAAATCTATATATTTCATTCAGAGTGAATTTTAAAATGACTAAGGACTTCTACCTTGAACCAAGATTCAATAATTTTTGTAAAATGGATGGTAAAACCGTCTTACTATAAAATACATGCCTAATACCGATATGAGCTCCAAATTGAGTGGTTCAAATTGTCAAGTTTGGATTTTATCATTTTACATCTATTCATACTTTAGCTGTGCATTTTGAAACATAAAAATCTCTATTGTGTATAAAGGCTAAAACATACCTTGTAAACGAAAAAAAATGCATGAAAACAAGCCATGATGAAAAATGCATTCCCTAGGAAGAAAAATCCATGTATGGTGTTGGTAATTTACAAGTTACAAGTTACATGACTGGGGATTCATTTTAAACCCTATAGATAGTATACTAGGGTGATTTGTGCTGAAAATTTAGTAAAGGGTTTAAATATACATGGATCTTTGGCACCTATGCACAAAAATTAACTAAAATGGTAAAATGAGTAGTAGCTACCTATGTCCATGAGCTTGATGAGGCAGGAGCTTGTACAACCACATCACACATAGGCTAGTTGTTAGTTGCATTTCCATTGCGAAGACTTGTAGACATAATCAAAGAATAAAATTTTATGACTCAATAATAATTAAAAAAATAAACATACATATAAACATGTACGAGACTCTAGAAAGACTAAAGTGGAATACCTAGAAATGAGAAAAATATTTATTTTCCTTTTAAACTGTAATTTCTGCATTTGTGCAAAATGCATGCCACACTTCAAAAAGGCACACCCAGGTGTTAACACACCTGCAATAGTTTCTAAATTTTTGTTATGTAACATCCCCACTATAATCCCCAATTTAATTGATGCTTATGTAGATATAATAATATGTGGCTGCGGCCAAACAATGTAATATGCAAATTGTATTTCTATGTTTTATTAGTAAAACATGATGCTACCTGATAAGGGGACATGGAAAAGAGATGGGGGATGAATTAATCCAGAAGAGTGGGGAGTGTCTAGGATAATGGCCAAGAGGTGTCCAAGGGGGGAATTACCCATGCATATTAATTCAACCCATTTTACTAAATGTTTTGTTTATATATGAACCTTCCCATTTCTGATTGAGTGTTCCCAAAGCCAATCATTGAATACATGTAAGAGGGTGGGTGTGAGTGGTCACATCCAAAATTTACTGGGCACATGGGGGTTGAGTACAATCATCTTGGGGAAGAGTGTGACTAAATAAAGGAAATCCAAAGAGAGGAGATTCATATGGGTTGGGACATTGGTTTTTAGTTAGTCAATTTTTGTGCATGGGATGAAAGGAGAGAGCAAGAAACAAAGATTGAAGATGATGCATCCATGGAGGGAGAATTTTAGAGCATGCTAGAGCATAATTGGAGTGAATTGGAGATGGAAAACTGAAGAGCCACGTTGGGTTGTCATTCCCGAAGAGTGAACTCCTGTTTGAGTTGCACTAAAAGAACACGTGTTTTCTGTTGGTTTGCTGATAATTTTCCTAGCAACAAGTTCCCTTGTGTTCCCAGTTGAGAGATTCATGATTACCTATGCTAGAGAGACCTTGATAAAAGAATGGAACATTCCTTGGGTTAATCATGATAAATGGATAGTACATCCCTTGGTTTATCTTTGATAAACAAATGATGCATTCGTTAGGTTGGGAAGGTCAAGAACAAGAGAGCTAGTGGAAAATCGGGATAATTGTAGGAGAATATCAATTGGGATGTGAGTTTTATGAGCTATGAATGGACTGTGAGAGACCACTATCTTTTATTGATTTCTAGCCTCATCTTGTGGGTGACTAGATGGTGAGATTTAGAATAGTCAATCTATGGTTAGGTGGAACGTCCGTTCTAAGCAGCTGGTTGCACAAACATTTTTATAAGATAAGTGTTTTATCTTATTATTGTGTAAATTTATGTGTTTATCTTTTGTGCATCAACTATGTGTAAATGAGAACAATTTATATATTGCTATAATGAGTTGTTTAGTTGCATTTCATGTTGATTATCAACATGTTGTAGATGATTCTATTTTTATGGTTGTAAAAAATAGCTAAATCTATTATAGTTCGTAGCTGAAAGCTACATGAAATTGGTTAACTGAAAATAAATAAATTAGTTAGCTATAAATTTCATTTTTATGAGCATTCTGCACCATAATGTTGCTCAGATGGGTTGGGGGACATTACATTATGGTATCATATCTCTGGTTCAAACACCAGGCTTGTATGGGCCAAGATGGTTGTGAATTCATGAAATTTGTCGTTGCATATTTTGTATGTGATGGGTTTGGGGAAAAACAATGATTTTAGAGAGAAATCCCCCATTTCTGTGAGTGAAATCCGAGTTTTAATGACTTTGGATGATTTGAAAAGGTTAATGGAGTAGATCAGTGAAGTTGCAGATTGAAATTCGACTTGGAATGGTCAAAATTTGAGTTGAAATGGTGGCCTGTAGAGTTATAGGAAGCTTGGAGAATCAACGACTAAGATCATGTTTGATCTTGTGATTAACGACCGTGATTCATTATGATAAATTTAGCAATTCATAATGATTCATCCATTTGAAAGGTTGATGGGATCAATGCCCGAGATTAAATTGAGGGTTGTGAACTGGATCAGATCAGTGGTTTATATTCATTGGGGTTTTGGTTGAAAATTTTCTAAGTGTGAAGTTCGACAATAGAATCTGACGATGGTCGATCGTCAGATCAAAGAGTTTGGAGAAGTGTTGAAATTTCACCAAGATAAATTGTCGATGACCGATGGATGGATAAACCAAAATGATGAAGAGTTGGGTTGTCCATGAGATATCTATGACCATCGATGACCGATGGTCAGCCGAATCTGAAGAAGTATTTTCAATATCCAACGAACATCGCCAATGGACAATGGGTCAATGGTCAGGAGTCGACTGATTTTGGAGAATGTTCGAATCAAGCAAGAGAAGTCGTCAATGGTTGAGTGTCAGCCGAAGTCGGTGAGGTGTCTGGGTTGTCCAAGGGAATCAACTGATGGACGATGGGGAAAATAGGATGATGACATGTCATCATCAACATACACGTGTCATTCCATGTTAGTAGTTGCCACATCATCCAACATAAGTGGTCGATGTTCAAATTGGTCGATTTGGGAAAGTGTATTTGACAACCATCGGGGATCGTTGATCGTCGATGATCTAATGGTTGAGCATCGGATGAAGTTGTTGAGAGTTTAATTCATGAACGAGAGTCACCAATGATCAATGGATGATGACTAGGTCGGTCGGTTTGGAGTTGTGTGCAAGTCGGTTGTCAGGGAGTTGGGTTGATCGCCAATGATCAAGTTGATAGTTTGGGGAAGTATTGTGTGTGCCAAAGGAGAATGTCAGTCATCGATGGCCGATAGACAGTAGATAAATGGTCCATATTTATTCTGACCTGATATCGATGATGGATATTGCACGTATGCATAATTGTTCCACAGTTAAAAAAAAACGTTAAAAAAAAACATTCTAAGTCTCGAAAAATGAGTGAAAAAGGACAAAATTGCATATTTGAGATTGTTGTAGTTTTTTACTGGAACTTCATATTGAAATTATGAGAGTTATTATGAATTATTTGTTGTTATTTTTATCTATGTATCATACAAAATTTTATCCCATTCCTGACATATTTTCTTCTGCAGTTGATAAAAGTTGGCATTTCAATAAAATTGCACTAGTAGAGAAGATGCACAGAAAGGGGTGAAAATGGATTTTTAAAAAATCCATAACTTTTAGCTCAGAGATCGGATTGGGGCATCAGTATATCCATTGGAAAGAAATTTTAGAGAGGAATGTATCTATGGAACCATAGTGTGAATTGATGCAATGTGTCCTTCATAAATTGATGAGGAAACAACACGTATGCTAATTAATGAAATGTTTTATAATACACATGTTCTAACAATAATTATTACATGCACATTTCTTGCTGAATTAGAGGTACACAAAAGAAACCTTAGATCTTATTTGAGGACTGTAGTTATGTAATATGCTCAGGGATCTTACAACCATGAGGAAGAGATTAGAGGTTTTCATGTCAACATGGGGAATGATGAGACATAGTCAATTGGAAGAAGAGATAGGAAAGATCATGTCACTATGAGAATCCTACGTAGGGAAGTGAAGAGTTACAGGGATGATAATGAAAGGGTTAAGAAGGCTCAGGAAGAGATAATTCCAAGATTGAACATGTTTCATAATCAAGTTAAAAAATATTATGGCACCAAGAAAGCAACTAGTGTTAGATAAGTATCAACATCTAGATCCCATAGTAAAAGGGACGATAATGGAAATGATAGGTAGTCAAGAAGCATGAGAAATCGTCATCATTATCCAAGGAAGTTCACTAGAAGAAATCATGCAATTTCAGGACCAGGAAGCAGCCCAAGTGTGTCTCTTGTTTGGAGGCAAAGAAGAAGGCTTGATGCAGACATATTGCAGGGTGAACTCAAGAAAATCAAGCCACCTACTTTTAATGGTGAACACAGGAAATGAGAAGAGGAAGAGGCTTGGCTGTTGGAAATGAAGAAATATTTCTAGCTGCATGATTACCCATCCCGGGTAGAAGATATAATTGCAACCTACCACTTGCAAGGAAAGGAAGCCATGTGGTGGGATCCACTTAAGAAAGCAAATAACCTCGATGAGAAAGGGATCTCATGGAGGAAGTTCAAATGATATTTCCAAGAGAAATATTTTTCTGAACATTATTATGAAATAAAAATGAAATAGTTCTTTGAACTCAAGTTGGGAACCAAGAAAATAGAGGAATATGAAAAGCGATTCTTTGAATTTTTGAAGTATGTTGACTTCATCAAATATGAGAAGATTAAAATCCAAAGGTTTCTAAGTGGGTTACCGTCCTTCTATAGTGATAAGATACAATATGATAATCCCAAGACTTTGGAGGAAACCATAAGGAGAGAAAGACACCTTTATGAGAAAAACAAAGGAAGACCAGTTTTCCAAAAGGATTGGAATGAAAAGATGAAAGGAAAAAAGGATCAAAGTAAAAAATGTTTTAAGCCACATTTTTTAGGAATAACTCCCAAGAAAATCAACAAGGTTAGGCATCCAAAAATGAGAAAAAGAATGCAGATTCATTTGGGAAAGGCTAAGGAAACAACTTGTTCAATGTTGGGGATGTAAGGGAAATCACTTATATAGGGATTGCCCTCACAAAGGAGAAAGAATGAGGACTTTACACAACATTCAAGAGGCTAAAACAATGAAAGACATGGGAGGGAATATTCCAAGGATTTATGCAACCTTGAACGATAAGTAGGAAAAGTATCAATCTTGCATGATCGAACTGGAAGGTAAGATTGACGACCAACCCATAAAATTTTTGATTGATTATGGAGCTAGCTATAGTTACATAAATGATAACATTGTTTAAATATTTCACTTGCAAAGAAGTAAGCATAAGAAATATTGGTTAGTTCAGTTAGCCACAGGGCCTAAGAGGAAAATCAGTGAGTTGGTTAAATATTGTCAAATAGACATGAATGGACTCAACACAAAGGTAGATGTAAACCTTATACCATTGGGTTCATATGATTGTCTAATTGGCATGGATTGGTTTGAAAGGAATCTTTTTGTCCTAGACTGTTACAACAAGACAATCACATGTCTTGTTGAGGAAGGGAAGAAAGACAATATTCAAGGAATTCCAAGAGTTGTAGCTATTAGATATATATCAGATATGCAATTGAAGAAGATATTCAGGAAGGGATGTCAGATGTTTGTATCCCATATGGAGGAGGCAACGAAAGACAAAGTGGAAAGCATTGAGTACCATCTGGTCTTGAGGGATTTTGAAGATGTTTTTAGAGAAATTCCAGGATTTACACCAAAGAGAAGCATTGATTTATCTATTTATTTGGTGCCAGGAGCTTCCCCAGTGTCTAAGATACCTTATGGAATGGGAAAACCAGAATTGAAGGAGTTGCATATGCATCTTGAAGAGTTGTTAAAAAATGGGTATATATTCCCAAGTGTGTCACCTTGGGGAGCCTTGGTTCTTTTTGTGAAGAAGAAAGATGAAAGATGGAGCCTTAAGGATGTGTATTTATTTCAAGTAGCTTAATAAGGTTTCCATAAAGAATAAGTATCCTTTTCCCAGAATTGATGATTTGTTTGATTAGATGAAAGGTGCGAGAATATTTTCAAAGATTGACTTGAGATCATGTTATCATCAAGTAAGGATAAAGAAAAAATACATCAACAAGACAACATTCAGAACAAGATATGGGCATTATGAATTCATGGTAGTTCCATATGGACTATCAAATTCCCCAACAATTTTTATGTTCCTGATTAATAGAGTGTTCAAGGAGTACCTGGACAAGTTCGTGATTGTGTTCTTAGATGATATACTCATCTATTCTAAATCAGAAGAGGAACATGAGCAACATTTAAGAATGGTGTTGCAAATTTTAAGAGAGTATAGATTGTATGATAAGCTAAGTAAGTGCATCTTTTATCAAAAGAAGATTCACTACTTGGGGCATATAATATCAACAACATGAGTAGAATTTGATCCTTATAATATAGAGGAATTTAGTGGATGTCTAGAGCCAAAGGATGTGATAGAGCTCAGATCATTCATGGGTCTTGCTAGTTATTACCGAAGATTCATAAAAGGGTTCTCAAGGATTGCAAGCCCAATTACTTCCTTGAAAAAGAAGGGAGTGAGATTTGAATGGACTTCCAAGTTTGAAGAGAGTTTTCAACAGTTGAAGGGAATATTGATAAGTTCACAAATATTGAAAATTTCATATCCAAACGAAGATTTTGTTGTGTGCACAGATGCATGGAAGGAATGACTCACTGGATTTCTCAGTCAAAGAGACCATGTGGTATGCTATGAGTCCAAAAAATTAAAAGAGCATGAGAGAAATTATTCTACACATGACTTGGAGTTAGCAACGATTGTACATGCATTGAAAATGTGGAGGCATTACCTAAAGGGATGATTTTAGGGGCTAAATTTCGCTCATGGGCTAATTTTCCATGGTTTTTCCAAAAAAGAGATTCGCTATTTTAAAAATGATTCGCCCAAATTCTATAGGATACAATTATTTCAACTTAAAAATCGCCAAAATTTTATAAAAACTGTAGAAAATCCTTAGAAATTTGAATATTTTACCAAAAATATTGCCAAACATTTATAGTTGGAATATGAAGGATTAGTAAGATTCGCCAAGGTTTCTACATTTTAAAATAAATTTCCATCCTTAAAATCATCCCTGAAATTTACCTTATGGGTAAGAAATTCGAGCTTAGGATAGACCACTATGGTCTGAAGCATTTGTTTGGACAACCAACACTAAATGCTAGGCAAAATAGATGACTGGAATTTATGAGTGAATATGACTTCAAAATTAAGCATATAAAGGGAAAGGAAAATCAAGTGGCGGATACATTCAATGTGAGATATCATGAAGTAGATATTGAAACCATTAGAATGTACAAGATAGATCTGAAAGAAAAAATTGTTGCAACATCAAATTCCAATCAAAATTATCTAAAAATAAAAGAGACATTACAACAAGGTAATTTTTAGTAGAAATTTAATTCTCATGAGATGAAATAAGATGAGATTCTCATGTACAAAGGAAAAATATATGTGTCGAATTCTAGTGAGTTGAAAAATGTAGTTTTGAAGAAAATGTACTGCCATGTGCCAGACACCCAAGATATCAAAAAATAATTGTAGCTGTAAGAAGCCAATATTTTTGGCCAGGAATGAAGAAAGAAGTGGCTAATTACATAGCGAGATGTCTAGAATGCCAAAAAGTAAAGAAAAAACATAGACACCTATCAGGTTTGCTACAACCATTGCCCATTTTAGAATGGAAGTGGGAAGTTGTCATGGTTGATTTTATTACTATGCTTCCCAGAACAATGACGCAGCATGATTCCATCATGGTGGTGGTGGATAAATTGACTAAAGAAACACATTTTATTCTAGTAAGGACTACACACAAGACAAAAAATATTTCATATATCTACATGAAAGAAGTTGTTAGGCTACATGGGGTACCTAAAGCAATAGTTTCAGATAAATATCCAAAGATTACTTCCAATTTTTGGAAGGTTTTTTCCAAGGGATTTGGAACAAATTTAAATCTTAGTACATCATATCATCCAGATTCAGATGGGAAAACAAAAAGGAGTAACAAAATAATTGAGGACATGCTTAGAGTGTATGTGATGGATCAATCATCAAAGTGGGAATATTATATTAATTTAGTTGAATTTGCCTACAATAATTGGTATCCTTCCTCATTGAAGATGATTTTGTTTGAAGCATTGTATAAAAGAAAATGTAACACTCCAGTGTGTTGGGATAATCTAGCAGACAGAGCAGTTGTCAGGCCATAATTATTAAAGGAAATGGAAGAGCAGATGGAAAAGATAAAGAAGAATTTAAAGGTTGTCCAAGACAGGAAGAAAAGTTATGCAGACAAGAAAACAGTTTTCATATATTTTAAAGTGGGAGAACATGTGTTCTTAAAAGTAAAGGAAAAGATAAGTTCAATAATATTAGGAAGTTTCCTGAAGTTGGTAGCAAGATATTGTGGGCCTTTTGAAATATTAGAAAAGATAGGATCAACTGCATACACGCTAGCATTTCTTGCATCCATGAGAGTGTATATTGTATTTCATGTGTCATTGTTAAAGAAATATGTTCCCAATCCTAAACACATAATTGATTGGAATGTGATCTAGGTGGAGCACGAAGGGGGTTTCCGGGTGGAACCAATATGCATCTTTGACCGAAAATTCAAAGTGCTCAGGAACAAATCCACATGGTTGGTAAAGGTTCAATGGGCCTTCTACAGTTCTAAAGATGCTACATGAGAGCATGAAGAAAACATGTGGGAAAAATACGCATAAGGTTTTGATAGTTTTGAAGAAAACATAATACAAGATTCCATTTTGAGCAACTAAAATTTTGGAACCACATTTTTGAGTCGTAGTCAACTGCATTGGGGACCTTGATAAAAGAATGGATCATTCCTTGGGTTAGCCTTGATAAATGTATGGTACATCCTTTGGGTTATCCCTGATAAAAAACTGGTACATCCCTTGGGTTATCCATGATAAATGAATGGTTCATTCTTTGGGTCGGTGAGTTGAGAGGAACATGAGATTATGGTTGGAGCTACTGTTGGAGTTGTTAAAATTGCAGAATTTGTATTTCTAAGTATTGTGATGTAAATTTTCATATATATGTATATCGATATAGAGTTCACCAAGGATGATGCACAATTGTAGGGGAGGGGGAATGCAACATCCCCACTATAGTACCCAGTTTAATTGATGCTCATGTAGATATAATACGTGGATGTGACCAAGCGATGTAATATGTGAATTTTATCTATGTTTTAATAATAAAACATGACACCAAATACTAAGGGGGCATGGACAAGAGATGGGGGATGAATTAATCCACAAGAGGGGTGTGTGTCTAGGATAATGGCCAAGAGTGGTCCAAGGGAGGGAATTACCCATGTATATTATTTCAACCCATTTTCCTAAATTTGTTGTTTATATATGAACCTTCCCATTTATAATTGAGTGTTCCCAAAGACAATCATTGAATACATGTAAGAGGGTGGGTGTGAGTGGTCACATCCCAAAGTTATTGGGAACATGGGGGTTGAGTACAATTATCTTGGGGAAGCGTGTGAGTCAATAAAGACAAGCCAAAGAGAGGAAATCCATATGGGTTGGGACAATAGTTTTTAGTTAGTCAAGTTTTGTGCATGGGAGGAAAAAAGAGAGCAAGAAACAAAGCTTGAAGCTGATGCATCCATATAGGGTGAATTCGAGAGCATGCAGGAGCATAATTGGAGTGAATTGGAGTAGTAAACCTGAAGAGCCTAGTTGTCAGGCCTGAAGAGTGAACTCCTATGTGAGTTACACTAAAACAACAAGTGTTTTCTATTGGTTTGTTGATAGCTTTCCTAGAAGAAATTTCTCTTGTGTTCCCAGCTGAGAAATTCCTGGTTACATGTGTCAGAGAGACCCTCCTAAAAGAATGGAAAATTCCTTGGTTTAATACTGATAAATGGATGGTATATCCCTTGGTTTATCCCTAATAAACGAATGGTTCATTCCTTGGGTTGGGTAGGTCAAGAGGAAGAGAGACGGTGGAAAATCATGATAGATGTAGGATAATGTCAGTTGGTTTGTGAGTTTTATGAGCTGTGAGTGGACTGTGAGAGACAACCCTCTTTTTTGGATTGCTAGCCTTAGCTCAGGGGTGACTGGATGTTATGATTTGGAACAATCAGTCTATGGTTGGGTGGAACATCCGTCCCAAGAAACTAGTTGCACAAACATTTTTATAAGATAAGTGTTTTATCTTACTGTTATGTAAATTTATGTGTTTATTTGTTGTGCATCAAATCTGTGTAAATGAGAACGATTTATATGCTATTGTAATGAGTTTTTTAGCTGCATTTCATATTGATTATCATCATGTTGTAGATTCTTCTATTTTTATGGTCGTAGACAGTAGCTAAATTTGTTCTAGTTCATAGATGAAAGCTACATGAAATTGGTTAACTGAAAATAATTAAATTTGTTAGCTGTAAATTTCATTTATATGAGTATTCCACACTGTAATGTCGCTCAGATGGGATGGGGGATGTTAAACTTAAATAATTTTACATTTGTATACATATTTAGATTTTCATTTGCATAAATAAAAGTGGTTTTTGTGTAAAAGAGGCAAAATCTACCATATAAATTGAGAGACCAAACAATAGATTTTTACCTAATGGAAATGCACACCCATGCTTCGATATAGCTCTGAATTTAGTGATCTAAGATTTGGGGTGAATTTAATAACATTTTGAATCTATATATTTCATCTAAAGTGCATTTAAAAATGATTAAGGACTTCTACCTTGAACCAAGATTCAAGACTTTTTGTAAAATGGAGGGTAAGACCATCTTACTTTAAAATGCATGCCTAAGACTCATATGGCCTCCAAATTGAGTGGTTCAAATTGTGGAGTTTGGATTTTATCATTTCACATCTATTCATACATTAGATGTGCATTTTGAAACCTCAAACCCCTTAGTGCTACCTTGTAAATGCAAAAAATGGATGAAAACAAGGCATGATGAAAAATGCATGCCCTAGGAAGAAAAAACCATGTATGGTGTTGGTAATTTACAAGTTACATGTTATAGAACAAGAAATTTTTTGTAAACCCTAAATACTGTATACTAGGGTGATTTGTGCCCATAATTTAGTAAAGGGTTGAAATATACATGAATATTTGGCAACTATGCACACAAAGTAACTAAAATAGAAAAATGAGTAGTAATTTCCTGCATCCATGAGCTCAATGAGGCATGAGCTTGTACTACAACATCACGCATAGGCTAGTTGTTAGTTTCATTTATGTTGTGAAGACCTACAAAAATCATCAAAGAATAAAATTTTATGACTGTAAATGTAAACATACATATCAACATATACAAGACTCTAGAAAGACTAAAGTGGAATACTTGAATGAATAAAATACTTGTTTTTCTTTTAAACTGTAATTTCTGCATTTGTGCAAAATGCATGCCAAACTTCAAAAAATCATGTCCAAGTGTTAACATACCTGCAATTTGAGTGATTCAAGTTTTTGATGTTGTCTTAGATAATTTTACACCTGTATACATATTTAGTTTTTCATTTGCAAACATAAAAGTGGTTGTTGTGTAAAAGAGGCAAAATCTACCTTGTAAATTGAGAGACCAAAACAATAGAAAGTGACCTAATGGAAATGAATTCCCATGCTTCTATATAGATCCAAATTTAGTGATCTAATATTTTGGGTGAAGTTAGTAACATTCTAAATCTATATATTTCATTTGGAGTGCATTTTAAAATGACTAAGGACTTCTACGTTGAACCCAAATTTAGGTCATTTTGTAAAATGGAGGGTAACACTGAGTTATTGTAAAATACATGCCTAAGAATTATATGAGCTCCAAGTTGAGTGGTTCAAATTGTGGATTTTGGATTTTATCATTTTACATATATTTATTATTTAGTTATGCATTTTGAAACCTAAAACCCTCTAGTGTGTGTAAAGGATAAAAGATGCCTTGTAAATGCAAAAAAATGCATGAAAACATGGAATGATGAAAACTCCATGCCGTGAGAAGAAGAATCCATGTATGGTATTGGTAATTTACAAGTTACATGTTATAGGAATGCAATTTTTTTGTAAACCCTAAACACTGTATACTAGGGTGATTTGTTCCTATAATTTAGTAAAGGGTTGGAATATACATGAAACTTTTGCAACTGTGCACACACACACTAAATAAAGTGGAAAAATGAGTACTAACTACATGTGTATATGATCTCGATGAGGCAGGATCTTGTCCAACCACATAACATATAAGCTAGTTTTTAGTTGCATTTCCATTGTGAAGGCCTACAAAAATCACTAGAAAATAAAAGTTTATATGAATGAATAATAATGACGTAAATAAACCGATATATCAACATGTAGGAGACTCTAGAAACACTAAAATGGAATACCTGAATGAGATTATATTGGTTTCGAGAATAATTTATTCTCTATTGAATAAGGCGAACCATGTGAAGGTGGAATCTCATTTATCCCCTCTGTTGAGACCTAAGTTTGCACCTCTTCCCCTCCTCTCTCATTGCCCTAAACCTTCATAAAAATTGTTCCTTTTCTGATTGATTAAGTTGGCTCCCCATTACTAATTGAATCAGTTTTTATCATTACCTTTCTTGATTGATTACTTCACACCATATTTTTGTTTTCTTGAAGGATACTTACATGTCATGATTTGGTTTGAAGTGCTTGTCATAAAATTTGTCATAGGTTGAGCTATAGCAGGTATAACAATGTTTTATATGCATAACATAGCTGATTTAAAGAACTAGGGTATTCTTACAAATGAGGATTGGCGCGCTAATTTGGAAATCAATTTATAATTTAATTTGTTATTTTAAGTATTTGAACCATTTGAATGGCATCTACATATGTGCACGATCATAAACAAACACCTCCACACCAAATTACACGTAGTTCCATCATTACACAACATCCGTTATGATCGTGAGAACTGTAATAGTTCATCATGGCCACTACAAATTGAATAGAGGGTTAACAACACATGGGTATCGGTTTCAATATGAAGAAACCCACATTCATTGCATCATCGACATAAGAGAAACTCTGTCCACTATGGTTCCTCCTCGAGAACGATGTCAGTTGAAAAGGACCGAGCCACAAGGTCTGGAGTCGTTCGAAGCCATACCCAAAATCAAAGAAATTTTTGTAAACGTTGAGTGGTATGATTTCATGTTCACATCTGAAGGACACCACACATGCTTGGATATTCTTTTCACGCAGACATTTGATGGTTTCCAGACCCTTCTTGGGGATACCTGGATTCATGTTATAGAACAATTCATTGGAGAAACTTGTGCTCTCCTTGTCTATGGGGAAATATGGTTCAATAAAGGCAAGTTGCCTCCTGATCTCTGCAATATATTCTTGGTTTTCGAGCACCAAGACCCCGACTAGATCCAAGGAATCCTTGTGTCATGGATAAAGGAAGACTGTAAAGGATCCCTAACAAAAATGCAAAGGTATATAATGGGTGAGGGTCGATTCAACATTGTACACTGTTATCACCTTCGTTTCCTTATGCATCTAAGTGGAGACAAAGAGCTTAATTTACCATATTACTTGCTTAATATCCTAACCAAAATGGCCAGGCGGGTTCAAGGTCACCTTGAATATGCTCACATAAGATTGTATTATCAGGGATTTGATTAAATTATTTGTAACTTTTTCTCTCGAGGAAATTGAAATGCCTTTGGATGATTTCTTGAAGTTTGTGGGATTGAAAGAGCAAGAGAAGGTGCCTAATTCGTAGAATGAAGGTGATGAAAGTGAGGAGGTCAGGTTTTCTCTAGAGAATGGGAGATCGATGAATCCTTCCCAACCCACATAACTAAGGGAAAATACCCTAAAATGAGAAACACACCCTCAAAAGAAAACAAGAAAGAAACCCCCATGGAGGAGTCCCCTCGCATGCAGTTGAGGTATTCTACAAAAAGGGGGAAGAAAAAAAGAGTGGAAAAGTTGCCAGCATGCACCCACTTACATTGGAAACACCACATAGGTCTCTGTCATCCAACCACTCAGAGGAGGAGAATAAAACCTCCATCGAGCAACAACTTAATAAACCTATGACTTGAATGAGAGGGAAAATTAGATGCGGATCGTGCAACAAGGAAGTAATTAAAGGGAAGTCTATTCATGTAGAAGCCTTACCTAAAACATCCCCTGTTGCCAGAAAAGACATGAAGAGGAAGGGCGAGCAAAAAATTGAAGTTCCAAGAAATCCAAATAGAAAAACTAGAATTACAAATCAATTGAGGCTGAAATCCAAGGCTCTGTTCAAGCCATCATTAAAAGACCCCCAGCTAATTGTGATCGAGGATGATGACAGTCCCGAGTTTTCCAGCATGGAAGAAATGAAAACCAATATTTTGAAGGGAATGGAAGTGAAAAAGAAGAAATCAAAGTCCAACGAGGATGAGATTGTAGAAACACCATTTGTGACAGTGAAAAAGGAGTATCCTACAGACTCCAGTCAATAGGGAATAAAAGATTATGGACTTGATCCTAAGAAATATTCTATTGGAACCTCACCACATGCAAAGGATCCTTGTGACAATTTACAAGACATTAAACCAAATATTAAAGATAACATTGTGGGAGTACAAGAGTCCTCTAAAGGAAAAAAATGGAAAGAACCTGAGGTTATACATAGTCATAATATGAGAACAAGAAGCATAGCACTAGTTGACCACAACAAGTATAGCATAGAGAAATACAAGAAGAATATGCAGGTTGAGGTCAAAACAAAGAAGGTCAATTAAAACCAACAAGTGCATAAACTGAAGCTTCAAGTCCATACCTTGCCACATCACAACCAGGAATTGGAGAAACTATACTCCTAATTGTAGAAGAAGTATCAAAGACTCCAGAAGAAGCACCATAAGGCTTGCTTCTTTCTAAAGGAGAAAATTTGAAGGAGTACCTAAAGAAGCTACTAACACATCCAGTTATCTCCCAGTTGGCCCCCAAAAACACACATGGATACCAATTCTCAATATAGAACTCAGTTCTATCAGTCCTAGTCAATATTTTTCAAAGCTCAGTTCACTTCAACAAATGAATCAATTTAATTTTATCACTAGTAGCAATTTAAGTGCAAGACTCTTTTAGATTAAGAAATAATAAGTGGTCATTTGTGTTTGATATGAACCACTTCTTTTTGTTAATTCAAGTTTTAATTATACATTACTATACTCTAGAAGTATGTAGTTAAGTCAATAAGTTGTTCTCCAACTGATAGTGTAGATCTAAGCCTCAATTCCAGATGGAAGAGAGCCTCTACAACTTTGATAAATATGCAATTTTTGTATGTTTTGAGGGTTCAGTTTTTTGGTAAGGAAATCAATACATCAAACTGGTTGAACTTGTTCTATGAATGGATTAAATATCTCTACCCGGTGAACACAATCTTGATGACATTGTTTTTTTTCCAAATCTATATGTTTTTTTTCTCTTATCTAGAATGCAGTTATTGATGTGTGCAAAGTACATTTCATTTTCCTTTCAACTATTGTATAACTCATATTTATTGATATGCAACGTGTAAAACAACTAATTCTTTGGTGAATATTTTTTTTTATTGAAAACTGTGGGAGTAATTCTGTTTAGATACTTGTTTAATGCCTTGAAATACTATTTTAAGACTTATACTTCTTACAACAAATTATTCATTGATTTGTTTGTTGTTTCCCTTTGTTCTTCCCTCTGTTATCTCCCATGTCTATTATTTGTGTTCCACCAGCCAAGGAGGATCCTCATACATATCATTTTTCCAACCCAACCATGTTATTTTCTTGGTAAAACAACCCTCCAACTGACCAACAAAATCAAGTAATAAAAAAACCAACCATTCCAAAACTTAAGGTGACCTAGCTTTTCCCTTTAGTAGTCAGGTGTAGAATTTAGGACCAATGTCTTTTGGAGCCACTACCGGGGAATGGAGTAATGAGATATATTTCTCTTGGTGAATGAAAATGATCAGATATAACCTTTGATGGTGAACAAATATCAAACACATTCAAACTACCATTTTTCACCTAGAGACTCCATGGAGTAAACTTCACAAAATAAATATTGGCTCCCAGAAAAGGATTCAAGAGATACAAATATGAGCACATAAAAGCCACTAAGGCTCATCCTAACCCTAATAAGGACATAGTAGTCTCTAATCCAAAAAGACAACTGAGAAAATCCACCTTAGCTTAGAGATATACCTCATCCCTCAAGGGAAAATTTGCACCTAAAGAGTCCACCTTTCTCCAATATCATAAACAACTTGAATTTGATATCCTTGAGAATCACATTTCCAAGGAATCTCAGATAACTTTAACCCATACCTCTACTTCATCATCCAGCCTAGCATCCACCCTTGTATCTCCAATCAAACCTCAGATTCCTATTGCCCAAGCAATGTCTATTAATAGGATGGATTCCATAATTGTTGCCAGATATGTACCCCTATTTTTTCCTGTAGGCTTACATGCACTCCTAGCCACATATTATATGAAATATTTTCCAAGATAAAATTGGGAAGGGGATGTCACAACTGAGGAACATCTGGTATCCTTTTACAATTTTGAAGACAACTTCAACATTGACTATGCAGATGTATGGACAAGGTTGTTTGTATAGAGCTTGGATGGGGATGTAAGGAAATGGTTTCAGGGTCTCCCTCCAACCTCCATTATATATATTGATGCATTAGATGAAGATTTAATAAATAAATGGGGATATAGAAGAGATTATCTGTATTACATCACTGAGTTTGGGGCCCTTAAGAGATAAAATGGTGAGTCTATTTCAGAATTCACCAAGATATTCAGTAAGATGTATGGAATAATCCCAAATGATATCAAGCCAACTGAAGCCTCTTCCAAGATCACTTATGCCAATGCATTTGATGAACAATTATCCCTTCTATTGAGGGAGAGAAGATCCACCACCTTGCTGTCCATGCAAGAAGGAACCATTGAGGTTGAGTCCACCATCCTAACATTAGACATGTTAAAGACTAGATCTGATGAAGACAAGAATAAACATAGGGAGGATTCCCCTGCCTCCTATAACCCAACCACATATGATCCTAAACTTGATTATATGACCACATATTTGAAGGATTTGACATCTGAAATAACTAAGATGAAATGGGAATGTAAGCAACAAAACAAAGATTTTCAAGGGGTTGGGAATAGAAATCCAAACCAGTTTAGGAGGTCGAATGATGTCCCTTAGATAATGCAGAGAGAGAGGAGAAATGATGATGATCAAAGTAGTACCTCGTTTCCAAAACAATAGTATTGAGGAAATTGATGTAGATAGTGATGTTGTGGATAATGCTATTGTACTTTTCAATGAAATTGATTTTTACACCAGTCACTTAACACAACAAAATTATGAGGTAGCACAAATGTCAATTCAATTTGATATTGAGATAGGGGAAGAGGGATTTATTCAATTCCATCCCCAAAAGAAGTATAATTTGAGGCCTAGAACAAGAACCCCCAAAGCCACCACCTTTGATCAGAACAAAATGGCAGAGGTTCCTCCCAAGCCAAACCCAAGCAATGGTGCATTGACTAAAGCTCACCAACCTCCCCCATCTAAACCTTTTTTCCTTGAAGTAAAGGAAGATGACAGGCCACAATCATCTTTCAACCTAGAGCATGAGTTGAGAAAGATCAATATCCCTGTACATATGTTAGAATTGTCGAAAAATGAGCCTTTCTAAAAATCTATTATGAAGGTTCTGTAGCCACCTACTTCTGTTGTAACTTCTGATGTAATTAGTCTATAGGATGAAAACCCAACCATTATTATGGGTCCATGGATCTGATGCCTCTCCACCTTTCTACATGTCTTTGAATGTCCATGACAAGATCCTACATAACTATCTCATGGACTTAGGTGCCTCACACAATGTCATGACTAAGGTTTTAATGGAGGAACTAGGTATAGATATCACCAAGCCCTACCAAGACCTTTACTCCTTTGACTCTAAAAAATTCAAATGTTTGGGATTAATAAAATATCTGGTGGTTTCTTTGGCACAATTACCCATGAAAAGTGTATTCATGGACATCGTTGTAGCTGACATTCCCCCCAAGTTTGGTATGATTTTTTCTAGGACATGGCCCAAGAAGGTTGGAGGATCATTACAAATGGACCTCACATATTCTACCATCCCTATTTTCAGAGGAGAACATAGGAGGCTATACAAGGAGGTAAGATTGGCATATATCATTAGTGACCATCAAAATCTAGGAAACCATCTAGTTTATGCTATTGAGGATGATATCGGGTCATATGTTTTTCATTTAAATGACGATGAACAAGAAAAACAGTCAACAAATGAATTAGGTGGATATTGGTGGCCACCCACCTATTCCAACTGGCTCGTCTTTTCCATTTTTGTTCAACACATTCTTCTGTACTCATTTGTAGTTGTGGGTTCTACACTTCTTGGGCTATATGTAGCTCCACACATCCTCCAGGTGGATACTGGTGGCCTCTCTCCTAGTCCAACTAGATTATTTTGTATGTTTTCATGTCAGCACATCTTGTTGTACTTCTAGAGCCGATTTGGGGCCCTAAATGTTGTTTTTTTGGCATGAATCACTCAAACTATAGACAAAGTTAGAGTTTGATGATAGAATATGTAGTTCTCTAAAATACCTTTCCAACAAGGTATAACGCGCCTAAAATAGACTTCGTATGCAAAAGTTACGACCCTAGGAAGTTGAGGTACCAACTTACATCAACTTACCCATAGGGTCCCACATGAATTTTGGCGTTTCACCTTCTAGGGTTAGGTTTTTGGATGTATAGGGTTTTGGAATTCGTGAGTAATATTAAAAAGGCCTATGGATCCTCATTATAATGGATTCTTCTCAGACAGATGTGCGTAGAAGACACATCTCTTCTCAGAGATAGCTACCACCATTCGAGAAAGTGTTTCAATTCTGTAGTTTTACAGTTTCAAAATAATTCATTATTTAATAGAAGATATTGTTCACTGGATATCTGTGTTATTCTTCATATCTTTGTGCTTATTGTATTCAATATGATAATCAGTTTGTTCCACTCCTAAATTCGGATTAGTGGTATAAGAGCAGTCTTCTCTTCATTTATTTTTCTTCATGCATGTTCCCAACAAGATTTGGGTACAATAAGTTGGGACTCGAACCAATTGATCCATTACAAGATTGACCGCACCGAGCCTGACA
>SNQJ01S0015176.1:34869-56795 GCA_010110895.2 Picea sitchensis
AACCCTAATAAGGACATAGTAGTCTCTAATCCAAAAAGACAACTGAGAAAATCCACCTTAGCTTAGAGATATACCTCATCCCTCAAGGGAAAATTTGCACCTAAAGAGTCCCCCTTTCTCCAATATCATAAACAACTTGAATTTGATATCCTTGAGAATCACATTTCCAAGGAATATCAGATAACTTTAACCCATACCTCTACTTCATCATCCAGCCTAGCATCCACCCTTGTATCTCCAATCAAACCTCAGATTCCTATTGCCCAAGCAATGTCTATTAATAGGATGGATTCCATAATTGTTGCCA
Source organism: Picea sitchensis (assembly GCA_010110895.2). Classification (NCBI taxonomy): domain Eukaryota; kingdom Viridiplantae; phylum Streptophyta; class Pinopsida; order Pinales; family Pinaceae; genus Picea; species Picea sitchensis. Next base: position 35,177 of record SNQJ01S0015176.1, read on the forward strand.
GATATGCAACCCTATTTTTTCCTGTAGGATTACATGCACTCCTAGCCACATATTATATGAAATATTTTCCAAGATAAAATTGGGAAGGGGATGTCACAACTGAGGAACATCTGGTATCCTATTACAATTTTGCAGACAACTTCAACATTGACTATGCAAATGTATGGACAAGGTTGTTTGTCTATATCTTGGATGGGGATGTAAGGAAATGGTTTCATGGTCTCCCTCCAGCCTCCATTATATATATTGATGCATTAGATGAAGATTTCATAAAGAAATGGGGATATAGAAGAGATTATCTGTATTACATCACTGAGTTTGGGGCCCTTAAGAGATAAAATGGTGAGTCTATTTTAGACTTCACCAAGATATTCAGTAAGATGTATGGAATAATCCCAAATGATATCAAGACAACTGAAGCCTCTTCCAAGATCACTTATGCCAATGCATTTGATGAATAATTATCCCTTCTATTGAGGGAGAGAAGATCCACCACCTTGCTGCCCATGCAAGAAGGAACCATTGAGGTTGAGTCCACCATCCTAACATTAGACATGTTAAAGACTAGATCTGATGAAGACAAGAATAAACATAGGGAGGATTCCCTTGCCTCCTCTAACCCAACCACATATGATCCTAAACTTGATTATATACCACATATTTGAAGGATTTGACATCTAAAATAACTAAGATGAAATGGGAATGTAAGCAACGAAACAAAGATTTTCAAGGGGTTGGGAATAGAAATCCAAACCAGTTTAGGAGGTCGAATGATGTCCCTTAGATAATGCAGAGAGAGAGGAGAAATGGTGATGGTCAAAGTAGTACCTCATTTCCAAAACAATAGTATTGAGGATATTGATGTAGATAGTGATGTTGTGGATAATGCTGCTGTACTTTTCAATGAAATTGATTTTTACACCAGTCACTTAACACAACAAGATTATGAGGTAGCACAATTGTCAATTCAATTTGATATTTATATAGGGGAAGAGGGATTTATTCAAGTCCATCCCCAAAAGAAGTATGATTTGAGGCCTAGAAAAAGAACCCCCAAAGCCACCACCTTCGATCAGAACAAAATGGCAGAGGTTCCTCCCAAGCCAAACCCAAGCAATGGTGCATTGACTAAAGCTCACCAACCTCCCCCATATAAACCTTTTTTCCTTGAAGTAAAGGAAGATGACAGGCCACAATCATCTTTCAGCCTAGAGCATGAGTTGAGAAAGATCAATATCCCTATACATATGTTAGAATTGTCAAAAAATGAACCTTTATAAAAATCTATTATGAAGGTTCTGTAGCCACCTACTTCTGTTGTAACTTCTGATGTAATTAGTCTATAGGATAAAAACCCAACCATTATTGTGGGTCCATGGATCTGATGCCTCTCCACCTTTCTACATGTCTTTGAATGTCCATGACAAGATCCTACATAACTATCTCATGGACTTAGGTGCCTCACACAATGTCATGACTAAGGTTGTAATGGAGGAACTAGGTCTAGATATCACCAAGCCCTACCAAGACCTTTACTCCTTTGACTCTAAAAAATTCAAATGTTTGGGATTAATAAAATATCTGGTGGTTTCTTTGGCACAGTTACCCATGAAAAGTGTATTCATGGACATCGTTGTAGCTGAAATTCCCCCCAAGTTTGGTATGATTGTTTCTAGGACATGGCCCAAGAAGGTTGGAGGATCATTACAAATGGACCTCACATATTCTACCATCCCTATTTTTAGAGGAGAACATAGGAGGCTATACAAGGAGGTAAGATTGGCATATATCATTAGTGACCATCAAATTCTAGGAAACCATCGAGTTTATGCTATTGAGGATGATATCGGGTCGTATTTTTTTCATTTAAATGACGGTGAACAAGAAAAACAATCAACAAATGAATTAGGTGGATATTGGTGGCCACCCACCTATTCCAACTGGCTCGTCTTTTCCATTTTTGTTCAACACATTCTTCTGTACTCATTTGTAATTGTGGGTTCTACACTTCTTGGGATATATGAAGCTCCACACATCCTCCAGGTGGATACTGGTGGCCTCTCTCCTAATCCAACTGGATTATTTTGTATGTTTTCATGTCAGCACATCTTGTTGTACTTCTAGAGTCATTTTGGGGCCCTAAACGTTGTTTTTTTGGCATGCCACACTCAAAATATAGACAAAGTTAGAGTTTGATGATAGAATATGTAGTTCTCTAAAATACATTTCCAACAAGATATCACGCGCCTAAAACAGACTTCGTATGCAAAAGTTACGACCCTAGGAAGTTGAGGTACCAACTTACATCAACTTACCCATAGGGTCCCACATGAATTTTGGCGTTTCACCTTCTAGGGTTAGGTTTTTGGATGTATAGGGTTTTGGAATTCGTGAGTAATATTAAAAAGGCCTATGGATCCTCATTATAATGGATTCTTCTCAGACAGATGTGCGTAGAAGACACATCTCTTCTCAGAGATAGCTACCACCATTCGAGAAAGTGTTTCAATTCTGTAGTTTTACAGTTTCAAAATAATTCATTATTTAATAGAAGATATTGTTCACTGGATATCTGTGTTATTCTTCATATCTCTATGCTTATTGTATTCAATATGCTAATCAGTTTGTTCCACTCCTAAATTCGGATTAGTGGTATAAGAGCAGTCTACTCTTCATTTATTTTTCTTCATGCATGTTCCCAACAAGATTTGGGTACAATAAGTTGGGACTCGAACCAATCGATCCATTACAAGATTGACAACACCGAGCCTGACAAGAAACCATGGGGGACAAAAAGAAAGATGATGGAGAAGGATACCCTATTAAAATGTTGCTCGAGGAATCCCTCGCCTGAAAAAGGAATGAAATGATGGGAAACTTTGCACAGATCCTTCGACGACTTCCCACAGGAGAAGCATCTTCATCAAGCAACCATGTAACCCCCTTCAAAGTACATGTAAAATTTTATATTACATTATTTGAAGGACTGATAGATGCGGATGCTATAGATAAATGGTTGAATCTACTCGAAGGGTATTTCTCGGTCCACAATTTTTCCGATAGGGAAAATATCACTTTTGCACTCCTCAAGGCCGTTCCCCATGTTAAAGACTGGTGGGATACTTACTCTGAGAAAAGGGTCGTAGAGGAATTTGCAATTTTTGTGGTAGCCCCTACATGGGATTCCTTCAGGGATGCCATTAAATAATAGTACTACCATGTTGGAATCTATGAAGACCAGTACACCAGATGGACCACCCTATGTCAAGAAAGGGACTAGACAATACTAGATTTCACTAATATTTTCCATACCCTACCCACCAAATAGGGTATCAAAGACTCTGAGCGTCATCTAGTGCTGAAATACATTGATTGTTTTCATAGATACATTCAAACATAAATAGAGTTTTTGTACATCGTGTCATTGGGAACAACTTATAGATACGCGGTCAAGATCGAGCATAAATTTAAGTAGAAAAGGTGAGAGTTTGGATATGCAAACCCCTCACATCCGAAGCAGGGAAAAGGCGGCCCCAAACCACATAGCAAGGGACCAAGTCGAGTTGGTCAACCTCATGACAACCATTCCAAGCCACAAAAAAATAAGGGAAATGAAAAGACGAAGAAGGACACATGAAAATAGTGTGAGTACCATAAAATCCCTTGGAAAAACACCGAAGAATGCCGCTCCAAGTAGTCACTCATGGATGAACTGAAGGCTTATGAGTCAGAGTTCAATTCTAATTCTGAATCAAATCCTGAAGGAGCGAAGCAAATTATTGATGCCAAACCCAGTGTCTCTGTCGCTACCACCAAAGTTCAACCAAGAAAACCAAAAGAACCAGAGGAAGGAGAATGCCTCTTTCACTCGTAGATGTGGGTAAAGGGAGCTCCACTTCATTTTATTGTCGATAGTGGGAGTGAGAAGAACCTGATTTCAAAAGAGATTTTCAAGTGGATGGACCTTCCAATGACACCACACCCGCAACCCTACACCATTGGCTAGCTTCGCCAAGGAAGAGATCTCTATGTCAGCCAACAATGTTGTCTTCCCTATGAAATAAAGCATTTCGAAGATGAGGTATTGTGTGATATTTCTTCCCTTGAAGTTTTTGATGTTCTTTTAGGACAACCCTATTTGTGGAAGCATCATGCTGTGTATGAGTCTAGACCCCTCATTGTTATTATTACTTTGGGTAGACAATTGTAGAGAATACCAGAGGTAGCACCACCTACTGCTATTTCTTTAATCTCTACTAAGAAATGTAGTAAGTTCATCTCATAGACCGAGAAGTTCATCTTATTTGTCATCCATTCTCACAGTAAGTAGAATGTCATCGCCACATTCATGGGATCTACACAGAGCCTCTCTTTGTAGTAGAAGCAAGTGGATGGGATCGTGGAATAATACAAAGACATCTTCTCCTCACGTACAGGGGTACTGACACACTACCAAATCAAGCATCCAATTGATATGACCCCTGGTGCACCTCTACCTAATGGACTAGTCTATCATCACTCGTTGATGGAAAATGATGAAATCATGTGACAGATCCAAGAGATTCTTCAAAAGGGGCACATTAGACCCAACTCCTCCCCTTGTGGAAGACCGATTGTACTGGTGCAGAAGAAGGACGAGACGTGGTGACTCTGCATTGATTACAAATCCTTAAACAAAATCACAGTCAGGAACCGGTACCCCAGTCCCAGGATTGATTACCTTATTGACCAAATCAAGGGGGAAAAGTTATCTAGAAAGATTGACTTGAAGTCTGGCTACCACCAGGTTCCCATCGAACCAACTGATGTATGGAAGACAACCTTCAAATATAAATAAGGTCTCTTTGAATGGCTAGTAATACCATTTGTCTTAGCAAATGCACCAAACACTTTCATGAGGCTAATGGATGATGTATCGAGACCCTTCACCAATTCCTTTTTGGTGGTATATTTGGATGACATCCTCATCTTCAAAAGAACGTGGGAGGAGAACATGTGGCATATTCAACAGGTTTTGAGCACTCTGCGGTAGCACAAGCTATATGCCAACTTGGAAAAATTATCTTTTGGCTTTAATAGGGTCCAATAATTGGGATACATTGTTGATCAGCATGGGGTACATGTTGATCCAACTAAGATCCAAGTCATCCATGACTAGCCAGCCTTGACCACACAGACCGAGCTTCGGAGTGTCTTGGGACTAGCCAACTTCTATCGACGGTTCATGTTGGGATTCTCCCATATTGCATGGGCCCTCACCAAGGTGACCAAGTGATCCAGGAGGATTCTCAGGTCTAGAAAATGCTCAAAAATAAAGTTCTCAAAATCTCTTAAAAAGTATACCATTGCGTAGTGCATATCGCAATGATTCCAACACCATGAAAAAGACCTCAAACGAACATCGTATGAGGAAGTTATGACCCTTTGAAGTTTTGGTTGATGTGGCAGTGACATGTGGTAGTACAGAATGACACATGGTAGGTGATTGGAAGTACGAAAGGATGAAGTGGAAGTGACACATGGAAGTATGGACGAACACGTGGTAGGTGACTAGTAGTATGGTAGGCTGATGTGGTAGTTACACATGGCGGTACAGATTGACACATGGTAGGTGACTGGTATGTATGGAGAAGGATGTGGCTGATACATGGTAGCTGAATGGGATGTACGGTGGATGACATGGAAGACATGTGGCTGGATAACTTGGAAGTATAGTGGTGATGTGGTCCAATCATGGGTCACCACATGGCCCAATCAGATGGTGCCATGTGGCACTCTATGGATGGCCAATGATGGTCTGTGCAAAAATTTGGTAGGGGCCGAGGTCAAACCCACAACCACCTAGGCTCTAATGACTTCGCAAAGGACCGTGATCATTGGGCTATCGGGGTAGTGCTTGTTAAGCTCTCAACCCATTATAGTTTTGTTTCGGGTTGAGAATGTTTGATCACTGGGGCGCTGGCCCGGGGGCTAGTCCGCTGGACCAACAACCAATACCATGTGACCGGGTGAAAAGACCAATGGCCAGGGCTGATCGGCGGGGGACTATCTCGTTTGATCGGGCCCTTGGTCCTATGCATCGCCATCCAACCATAGACTGAGTCGATGGAGGGGCCAAGTGCTTAGCGCCCTTTTGGCTAGCACTCATCTACATGGCCAATAATACCAACCAAAAGGGGCACGCGACTAGCAAAAGGAGCTTATTTTGATTTTTATAACAGATTAGCTTAATTTGTTAATGATTTGGCCAGAATTGGGTTTGTTTGAGATTTTTTGGCCATCTGGTGGGGGATTTGACCCCAAAAAGAGGCCATATCTTTGTGGGAAGTTAGGCTTCCCTTATTGAGACTAAAAATTATATAAACTAGGCCCTTTGAGCTTGTGAGGGTACTTTTGTATTGCAGGGAATGTGAGAGAAGATTGAGGTAATGACCCATTTCTCATTTTTTGAGGGGCATTGAGGCATTATTTGAGATGCGATAGTTGTGAGGCATGTGTGCATTTGCACAAGGAGGTCTTGTACAATAGATCATAATCCTATTTTTAGCAGCAAAGAGAAATTGTAAAGAGAACTTGAGCATTGAAGATCAATAAAGCGGTCCTCCACTTGGAAGCAGGCCTAGATTCGTAGCCACTCATTGGTGAAATCCATTAACAAGTTCTTTGTGTCTATTTATATTTCTTCTTGATGTTATCTTCTCTTATTTGAAGCATGTTTAATGATGGCTGAACTCTCTAATTATAAATGATCATCAAGTTAATGTCGCATTGTTTATAATACCTTTCATTTTTGGATCAAGTATTTTGGTATTAGAGCTTTGGTTATGTTGGAAGGTCTAAGAAGTGCAGGATTGGATGATCACAAGATCCAAATCTCAAAGAGGAGAAGGATCATTGTCTGAATTCATTTCAGACATAGAACGAGTATTGAGGAATAAAATAATGGTGATAGAAGAAGGAACTTCTCCACGAACTAATGAGTTTGAAAGAGATTTTTTCTCCATGTCAGAAATGGTCAAAGTGTTGTATGATGATTTCTTGGAGAGAAAGAAACCTGATCTAGGAGAACCTATTACGAAAGAGAAAATTGAAGAGAAAAGAGACTCTTCAAAGCCTCCTCCTTCACCACCTTCTTCTCCTTCTTCTTCAAGTTCTACTTCAAATGCTAGTTCTCATTCTACGACAAATTCTATATAAAACCATACACATAGACATAAGTATGAAGTGCCTTTATTAAAAGCTGATGTTAATTTTGAGTTACCTTTGTATGATGGGGAACTAAATGTGGAAAAGTTAGACAATTGGATAAGACAAATTGAAGTATATTGCAGGATACAAAAAATCATATATGAGGAGACTATGATCCATCTTGCTAGTCTCAAGATGGGAGGAACCACTCTTGTGTGGTGGGAAAGCAGGACAAAACAAGATCTTAAAAAGTTCGGTAAGACACTCTCCTCTTGGCTTGATTTTACATCTACATTACGAAAGCAATTTTATCCTCTATCTTATATGCAACAAGCTATTATGTCATGGAAGAACTTTAGGCAGTTAAAGGGAAAAACTGTTCAAAGTTATACATAGGAGTTTTGAAAAAGAGATTTATTGTTGGGTATACCATTGGATACTCAAGAGACATTGCTTAAGTACATAGGTGGTTTGCATAGCTATTTACGACATACCATTCTTATGTTTAATCCAACTATTTTAGATATGGTGTGTGTGCAAGCGACTCATATTGTATCTAGAGGAAAGAATGTAAATGTTGATTTTGTAAATCCATTTAAACCTAGTGAAGGAAAAACAAAAGGAAAGGGTAAAGAAAAGTTTAAAGGGAAGAAGTCTAATACAGTGAAGAAGGAAAAACCTACATGTACTCATTGTAATAAATAAGTCCATAATGAGGATCGTTGTTGGATGCTTCACCCAAAATTGAAACCCTCAAAGTTCAGAAATAAAGGGAAGTCAAAGACTACTACAACAAATCAAACAAAATTGGGGTCCAATTCGGGAGATGAGACCAAGATCACAGTCATGGGAATCAAAGATAAAAATTCTGAATCTAGTAAAGGTTCTTCAGTTGAGTCTATAAAATTTGATAATGATGTTGATGAGATCAAACAAACAGATCTTTTTCACATAAGAGTAATTTCCAAACATACAAAAATTGATACTCTGTTTGGTAGTGGCTCACAAGTAAAATTAATATCAGAGATAATAGTTAAAAAGTTGGAATTAACTACTAAACCTAATAAGAAACCATATCCATTAGGATGGATTCATAATGATAATTAGTTGCAAGTGAATAGGTAATGTGTTCTAAAGTTTGCTATCAGTTCACAATTTATAGATGAGGTTGAGTTAGATGTAGTTCCACTTGATATATGTGGTATTGTACTTGGGAGTCCATATCTGTTTGATAGAAAGGGAATATTCTATCGTGAAGATAATAAGTATCAATTAACTAAAGGTGGAAAAGAATATGTCGTAAGGGCTCATCAGAAGAAATTGAATCTGTCACTAATCAACACAGGGAAAATGAAGAGAATTGTAAATGTCATATAAGATATTTACTAATGGTCGTAAAAGCAAAGGATACTGATGGATTTGATGCTTTCCAAGATTATGATACAAAGTTGAAAGAAGAATTAGTTAGATTTGTTTCTGACTATGATGATATTTTTCAAGTTCCTAAAGGATTAACTCCTAAACGACAAGTTGAACATGAGATACAATTGCAACATGATGTTCCTCTTCCTAACATTGGAATGTACAGGTTATCGGTTTTGGAAAATGCAGAGATAAAGAAGCAAGTGCAAGAGTTGATTGATCAAGGGCTCATCAGACCAATTGCTTCTCCATGTGGGTCACCTATCATCCTGGTGCCAAATAAAAATGGCACATGGCACATGTGCGTGGACTTCTGAGCCTTGAACAAGATCATGGTCACGGTGAAAAACCATTACCCTCTTCCTCGCATTGATGACTTATTAGATCAATTGAAAAATGAAGTATATTTTACTAAGTTAGACTTAAGAAGTGGTTACCATCAAATCAGAGTTGTTGAACAAGATATATGGAAAACTTCTTTTAAAACAAAACAAGGATTATTTGAATGGTTAGTGATGCCAATTGGACTTACTAATGCACCTGCTACTTTTATGCGGGTAATGAATGATGTATTTAGGCCATTCATTAATGGTTTTCTAATATTCTACTTAGATGATATTCTTATTTTTAGTAATACCATGGAAGAGAATATCCAACATGTTAGGTAGATACTTTCAATATTGTAGAGAGAGAAATGTTTTGTAAAGTTGTCAAAATGTGAATTTTGCAAAACATTTCTTGTATATTTGGACTATATTGTAGGGGGTGGAGAACTTAAGATTGATCCCTCTAAAGTTGAGGTCATTGTAAATTGGCCAAGGCCTAAAAATGTAACTGAAGTAAGAAGCTTCATGGGGGAAACACAATATTGGAGGAAGTTTAATGCAAACTTCTCTCTAATTGCAACTCTTTTACATGCTTTGACGAGTGTGAAAAGGGTATTCCAGTGGGGAGGAATCCAATAAAAGGATTTCGACACTTTGAAGGAGAGTATTAGTATAGCTCCTGTTCTAGCATTGCCAGATAGCCAACAGTTTTTTGAAATTGAAACCGATGCAAGTGACTATGCCATGGGGGCAGTGCTGATGCAACACATAAAGCCCATATGCTATCATTTTGAGACCTTCACTACAACAGTAATTATATCCAACCTATGATAAAGAATTGCATGCTTTAGTACAAATTTTTAAAAAGTGGAAACATTACTTAATGGTAAGGGAAACAATAATGCATAATGATTACCAACCATTACAGTGTCTACAATCACAAACTAAGTTACAACAATCAAGGCATTTTAGATGGATGGGGTTCTTACAACAATTTCATTTAGTCATAAGATATAAGAAAGGCATTCATGATAAAGTTGCTGATATGTTATCATGACCTTCTAGTAAAATTTCTACAATCCTTAAGCACAATTCAATTACTCATGAAATTTACATTGAACAATATGTCGAGGACAAACATTTTAAAGAAGTCTACACAACTTTAAGTCATGGTAAAAGAGTAGAAGAATCGAATTATCATATTAAAGCCAAACTTTTGTATCATTTGGGCAAGTTATGTATTCCAAAAAGTGAAAGAGTCCATGTAATTAGGGAGGCACATACTTATCTTATAGTAGGACATTTTGGTGTAGACAAAACAATTGCTCGGTTACAAAGGTTTTGTTATTGGCCTTGAATACATGAAACAATGTCCAAGTATGTTAAAGGATGTACTATGTGTGCAATAAGCAAACCAAGTAACAAAAAGTTAGGATTGTACACTCCACTTCCTATTCCTTCTAGACCATGGGAAAGTGTATCTATGGATTTTGTGGGGGGATTGCCTATGTCCAAGAAAGGTCATCATTATTTCTATGTAGTTGTGAATAGGTTCAGCAAAATGTGTGTTCTAATTCCTTGTAAAAAGAAAGTCACAATTGAACAAACAACACAAATGTTCTTTGAAAATGTATGGGTTCATTTTGGGTTACCTACTTCTATTGTATCTGATCGAGACTCCAGGCTGATGGGGAAATTTTGGTCAAGCTTGTGGGAACGTATGGACCCTAGACTGAAGAAGAACACAACATTTCATCCATAGACGGATGGGAAGATAAAGGTAGTGAACATAACATTAGTGCATCTACTTCGGGCATATTGCAACAAACATCCTAAGCTTTGGGATGAACATTTGTGTTATGTACAACATGCATATAATCGAGCCAAACATTCTTCTACTCACAGATATCCATTTGAAACATGTTTGGGATACTTGCCAAAATATCCTTTGGATTTTGTCTTCGGGAAGGACATTGCAGTAGACAGACACAATGATGTGAACAAGGATACCAAGTTCATTGAATAGATCCAATTGATTCATGAGGCAATACAGGAACAATTGGAGAAGATCCAAGCCAAATACAAGGTGAGACATGACATGCATCGAGTTGATCATCAGTTCAAAGTGGGAGACCAGGTCTAGTTATACATGAGAAAATAAATATTTCAAGGAGAAGGTAAAAAGCTAAAACCAATTTTCTATGGTCCTTTCAAAATTTTAGACAAAATTGGTTCTAATCCTTTCCGGTTAGAATTGCCTCCATACATGCAAATTTATTTAGTTGTAAATGTGGAAAATTTGAGATTGTATGAGCCTCCTATGATTGAGGATCAAGGAGAGACTATTCTGATTCCTTCCAAAGAATATTTTTCTCTCGAGTACATGAATGAGTTGCAAGATGACACCATTTTGGACAAAAGAGTCCGTACATCTCATAGGGGTGATGTGGAATATCTTCGAGTAGGATTGAAGGGCACAAATCCAAGTCAATCTAGGTGGATAGAGACTGGAAAAGTGAGGGCACAATATCCTCACTTATTTACCAAATGATACCAGAATTTTGGAGGTCCAAAAGCTTCAAAGTGGGGAGGATTGATCCAGGAGGATTCTCAGGTCCAGAAAAATGCTCAAAAATCAAAGTTCTCAAAATCTCTCAAAAAGTGTACCATTGTGTAGTGTTCATCGCAACGATTCCAACTTTGCAAAAAAGACCTCAAACGAACATAGTATGAGGAAGTTATGACCCTTTGAAGTTTTGGCTGATGTGGAAGTGACACGTGACAGTACAGAATAACACGTGGAAGGTGACTGGAAGTATGGAATGATGACATGGAAGTGACACATGGTAGTACGCACGAACACATGGTAGGTGACTAGCAGTATAGTATGTTGACATGGAAGTGACACATGGTAGTACAGACTAACACGTGGTCGGTGATTGGGCTGTACGACAGAGGATGTGGCAGATACATGGAAACTGAATGGGATGTACGGTGGATGATGTGGAAGACAGGTGGCTGGATGACTAGGCAGTACTACAGTGATGTGGTCCAATCATGGGTTTCCATGTGGCCAAATCATATGGTGCCATGTGGCACCCTACGGATGGCCAATGATGGTCTGTGCAAACATTTGGCAGGGGTCGGGGTTGAACCTGTGACCTCCTGGGCTCTAATGACTTCACAAAGGACCATGACCAATGGGATACGAGGGAAGGGATTATTAATCTCTTTGACCATTATAGTTTTTTTGCAGTCTAGGAACGTTTGACCACCGGGGTGTTGGCCCGAGGGCTAGCCCGCTGAACCAACAACCAATACCATGTGACCGGGTGAAAATACCAACAACCAGGGCTGATCGGCGGGGGCCTATTCTATCCGATCGGGCCCTTGGTCCTATCCACCTCCATGCAACCAAAGATCGAGCTGATGGAGGGGCCGAACACTTAACACCCTTTTGGCTAGTGCTCGGCCACATGGCCAATAAGACCGATCAAAAGGGGTGCATGACTAGCAAAAGGGGATTATTTTGAATTTTATAATAGAGTGGCTTAATTTGTTAATATTTTGGCCAGAATTGGGTTTCTTGGAGATTTTTTGGCCATCTAGAGGGGGATTTGACCCCAAAAAGAGGCCAAATATTTGTGGGAAGTTGGGCTTCCCTTATTGAGATTAAAAACTATATAAACCAGGCCCTTTGAGCTTGCGAGGGTTCTTTTTTATTGCAGGGAATGAGAGAGAAGATTGAGGTAATGTCCCATTTATCATGTTTTGAGGGGAATTGAGGCATGCTTTGAGAGGAGATAGTTGTGAGACATGTGTGCATCTGCACAAGGAGGTCTTGTAAAATAGATCATAAGCCTATTTGCAGCAACAAAGAGAAATTGTAAAGAGAACTTAAGCATTGAAGATCAATAAAGCGGTCCTCCACTTGGAAGCGGGCCCGAAGACGTAGCCACTCATTAGTGAACTCCGTTAACAAGTTCTTTGTGTCTATTTCTCTTTCTTGTTGATGTTATCTTCTTTTATTTTCAACATGTTTAATGATGTATAAACTCTATAATTATTAATGAGCATCAATTTAATGTTGCATTGTTTATAATACCTTTCATTTTTGGATCACCAAGGGAGGTAGTAGGGCCAAGTTAGTGTGGGGGAAGGAGCAACGACGAGAATTCGATGATATGAAGCATCACTTGTGCTTAGATCTCGTACTCTCCTTTCCTAATCTGCAACAACCATTGGATATTGAGACTCATGCATCTGACTATGCTGTGGGCACATTTCTCACCCAACACGGGCATCCGGTGGCATACCATAGTGAGACACTCTTTGATACTGTCTGAAAATACCCCACGTATGAAAAGGAAATGTATTCCATTGTACAAGCATGTTGTCAATGGAAACATTACATTCTGGGAAAAGAGATGATCATACACACTGATCACAAGCCTATGCAGTTCATACAAACACATGGAAAATTACAGAACGACCACCATCAAAAGTGGTCCACCTACCTACAACAATTCATCTCAACATCAAGTATAAGACAGGTATCTCCAATCATGTCGCTGACTACCTCAGTCGCCCTCCTGTGGCTGCACTCACCACTGTGCTCCATTACTGTGGACATGAAGCATCTGAGTGACCCCAATTTTCTCAACAAGATCCAGACATCGCCACCACCTATCATCTCTTGGGTATAGGCGCAATTGTCACCAATTTTCACATTCAAGACGGACTCTTATGCCACCTAGGCCATATTTTTGTTCCTACAAGAGAACATGCAAAGATGATTCGGGAATCCCACTAGATTTAGGTGGCAAGACATTTTGGCATGGAGAAAACTGTGGTCGTTCTTTAGAAACATTTTTATTGGCCAAAACTTCGACAGGATGTCAACGAGTATATCGGATCTTTCACTACATGTGCCATTTCCAAGGCAACCATCAAGAAGCAAGGCTTATACACCCCTCTTCCTATTCCTGAGAAGCCTTTGGAATCCATCTCAATGAATTACATGTTTGGATTTCCATCCACTAAGAAAGGAAATGACTATGTATTTGTGGTCGTTGATTGGTTTTCGAATATGGCCATCCTCATGGCATGCGAGAATAATATCACAATGACAGATACTGCCAAGATATTCTTCTAGTGAGTGTGGGTCCACTTTGGGATACCACATACCATCATCTCCGACCGGGACAATAGGTTCCTGAGTACATTTTGGTTGAGTCTCTGGTCTGTATTGGACACCAAGATCACAAAATCTACTGCGTTCCACCCCCAAACTGATGGCCAAACAGAGGTCCTCAATCAGATGATTGTGCACATCTTGTGCATTTACAATTCTAAGCATCCACGTACATGGGATGAGAATCTCCCCTATGTTCAACACAGTTACAAGATGGATCTCCATAGGTGCACTGGCCATAGCCCATTTCAGGTGGATTTTGGATTCCAACCCTTGGGACCCATTGATGTTGCACTTTCTCTTGCCATTGCACATACATAATCTTCCCATGACTAGTCTACGATCGACAAAGCCACCATATGCATTGAGCAGATTCAACACATCTGCCAATAGTTCCAGGAGATTTTGCAAAAATCCAATGCTAAGTAGAAGAAATGCCATGATCAACATAGGGTACCACACCAGTTTCAGGTTGGAGACAAAGTTTGGGTACATTTGCAGAAGGAGCGTCTCATGGGGCCCCACCGAAAACTTCGCCCACTCTATATTGGGCCTTACACTATCACCAAGGCTATGGATAGTGACAATTTTGAGCTCAATACTCCACCCTTCCTTGGCCTGCATCGAGTGTTCAATGTGGACCTTCTTCGGCCATATTTTCCACGATTATTGGACACCTCATAGATCGTAGAAAAACTGATACCAAAAGAGGTCAACCCTGGCTGCATGGAAAAAGCATCCACTGATCCAATAGTGGACACATAGGTCAAGGGCACACGCCAACATTGGATCCAACTTTATCAGGTTGTCAAGGTAGGGAAACACCTACACCAAGGAAAGTGTCTCACCTGGGGCCAAGTCAAATAAAGGTTTCCTCACCTGATGGAGGAACTTAACGCAATGGAGACCATTGCTTCATAAGGGAGTAGAATTGATACAGGTGGATATTGGTGGCCACCCACCTATTCTAATTGGATCCTCTTGTCCATTTTTATTCAACACATTCTTCTGTACTCCTTTGTAATTATGGGTTGTACACTTCTGGGGCTGTCTAAAGCTCCACACATCCTCCAGGTGGATACTAGTGGCCTCTCTCCTAATCCAAATGGCTTATTTTGTATATTTTCATGTCAACACATCTTCTTTTACTTCGAGGGCCTTTTTGGGGCACTAAATGTTGTTTTTTTGGTTTGCCACAGTCAAACTATAGACAGATTGAAATTTTGATGGTGGAATGTGTAGCTCTCTGAAAGAACTTTCCAACAGGCTACCACAAGCCTAAAACGAAGGTCGTATGCAAATGTTACGACCTTGGGAAGTTGAGGCACTGACTTACATCAACTTACCCATAGGGGCCGACATGAATTTTGGCGTTTCACCTTCTAGGGTTAGGTTTTTGGATGTCTAGGGTTTTGGCATTCATGAGTAATATCAAAAAGTCCTCTGGAGACTCATTGTAATGGATTTTTCTCAGACGGATGCGTGTAGCATCCACATCTATTCTCAGAGATAGCTACCACCATCCAAGAAAGTGTTTCAATTATGCAGTTTTACAGTTTCAACCTATTTCATTATTTAATAGAATATGGTGTTCACTATATATCTGTGTTATTCTTCATATCTATGTGCTTATTATATTCATTCTTCTAATCAGTTTGTTCCACTCCTAAATTCGGATCAACAAATGCATAAATCAGTCATTGATAGATCAACGAAGTATGGAAGATGTATTTTGATGGATCTTCATCAAAGGAAGGTTATGGGCTGGTATAGTCCTCATTTCCCCTACACATGAGGTAATAACACTCTGTTATAAGCTCTAGTGTTGGGATTCAGGGCTGCCAAAGACATGACCATTGACAATTTGAAAGTTTTTGGTGATTCTGAGTTAATTATCAATCAAGTTTAAAAAATCTATCAAGATAAGAAACAAAGGCTCAAACAATACAAGAACGAGGTGTGGGACCTGGTTGAAAACTTCTTTATGACATTTAACATTTCCTTCATTCTTAGAGAGGAAAATCAAAAGGTAGTTTCTTTGGCCTTGGATGCCAGTACCTTCAGACCTTCCATTGGTCCAAATATTAAGTATCAGGTGGAAGTGAGACATAGGAAATACATACCAGAAAACATAAAGCACTGACAAGTCTTCAGTGATGACTTGGAGCTACAAATATTTCTGCACACCATTGAAGAATTCTCCGGTATCTCAATAGTTAAAGAGGGTGAAGATGATGAATTATAAAATCAACAAACGTCTCATCTGTTGAATGAAGTTGTTGGACAAAACATTGTGGAACTTAAAATGAATCACATCCTGAGGGGCCTAGTTCCACTGGAAATCCTATTTGACATTTATGATGTCTCCAGAGAATATGCCATCAAAATTCAAGAAGAGGAAGTAATGGACTGCAACATTGGGATAGCTGAAAAGCCTAAAATAGTCAAACTATCAAGGCACTAGCTCCAAAACAAAAAGACAAGTATGTCAACCTCATGAAAAATGTTGCTGATATTTTTGCATGGTCATATGAGGAATTGAAGACATTTGAGACTAACATCATCCAACACAAGATCCCTCTCAAGGATATTTCTAAGACATTCAGACATAAGATTAAGAAATTTAATCCATTGCTGATGTCCATAATTGAAAAAGAGATGAAACAAATGCTTGATGCTAGAATTATTGTTCCCTTGAGGTACTCAGATTGGGTGGATAACATGGTACCCTTGAGGAAAATGAGTGGGGAAATAATCTTGTGTGTTGATTTTCGAAATCTTAACAAGTGTTCTATAAAGGACAACTACCCCCTGCCCAAGTGTTACACATCAAAATTACTCACTTCGATAGTGTCGCAAGTGTCGTCATTACAAGTGTCGCAAGTGTCGCATTTTGGTCGCAAGTGTCGCAAATGTTAGAAAACACATACTTCCATAATTACTATGTCGTGCTTATACTGACATCAGAAGGACACTTGAAACACCTCAAACATTTTATTTGGAAGAAGAGGAGTGGGTTAATAGGGTTATGCACCTCTTTCCATTTGAAAGAACCACTAAAAATTGAGTTTCAGAGGAGAACGCTCCCCTATACCATTGTTAGGAGTGATGGTGCTCCCCTATACACTATTAGGGAGCGTTATAATGCTCTTTATACCCTTTTTGAGGAGCATTGCTACTGTTAGGAGTGCTGGCACCCCCCTATGCATTGTTAGGGAGCGTTATAGCACTCTGATGCCCATTTTGGGGGAGCACTACCTATTCGAGGCGAAAATTGGTTTGTTGAGAAGAATGAGGAAAATATCTCTTCAATCTCTGAAGGTAGTTGGATTCAAATCCTTGGTCAAGCCATGATCTTAGGGAGGATCCGTAACTGAAGGAGGAAAATCCTCAACTTACCCCAAGGATATCTCAAGTGGTTGGGCCTCTCTAAACCTATATAAGCATGCCCTCTCATGGTGAAAAAGGGGGGAATGAATGGAGGCATGAAACCTATGATCTCATAGGAAACACACAGTGAAGTGGAGAAGAATAATTAGTGAAGTTATTATCATTATGATCATGGGTCTTTTGAGAAAGGGTTAGACAAGGAGGACTTGATGAAGCTACCACACTTGCATCTACGGTTGTAAGTTTTCTTCGTTGTTGTTCTCATCAATATAATATGCTTGGCCTGTTTCTTTCTAGTTTGTGCTTGATCTCACATGAACTTGTCTCTAAGTAGATAGATCTGTTTTAAGCTAATCTCAATAGGGTAGGAAGATGGTTGTATCTTGTTTGTCTACAGGGCTTATCGAAGAGTTCAAGATTGGAGCTCAACTCAGATCGTGCAGAGACAAATGTCGGTAAAAGGTACTTCTCTTCTCCTTCCTCCTCACAAATTAGTTTATCTAGATCTAAAAGGAAGTCAGTTTCCATGATAAGCATATTTTTTCTTAAGAGTTAAGAGTCTATCTCTCAAGAGGAGATCTACCTGTCCGCAGGGAGATTTTCCTTCAACAGAAATTGGCGACTCCACTGGGTACGAATCAAAACTTTTTAGTTTTGGTTTTCCTCATAGACCTTGTCTTACCCCTTGTTATTTTTAAACCTTTTTCACCCTATATGTTTGATTTTATACATTGATTGAATTCTTATTCCATCACACATACTCTGAATGCCAAATTTCCACTGAGTTTTAGGGTTTTTTGGACTTTTTTTTGGGTTTTAGGACACCAGTGCTCCCTTACCTTGTTAGCAGAGCGCCAACACTCCCTAAAAGCCTTAGACAGAGCGTTATAATGCTCTGGTGCCCCTTACACCAGAGCACCATCCTCGCTTTGTAAAAAATCCTTTCCATAATTGCATTTTCTGAGATCCAATCTTTGTTTTTCACTTGCTGAGATTCTTTATGACTCAATGCTTCTTCCTATTGAACTTTGACATCCTTCCTCCTGAGAAGTAAGCACTTTGTTGTTCAGATTTTGAGGCCTTCTTCTTTATTTTGAGTTTTTTTGCTGTTGAGAACTTGGAATCAATCCACTTCTTTCTTCTCTCCTATCCGACTGAGCTAGAACTCTAGTGAAGGGCATCAACAATCTGTGAATCATACTATTTTGGTTCTTTGAGGTCATTGTTCTTAAGCATATATTTTTGTGTGAATTGATTGATTTTATTTGTTACCTTTTGTTTTCTTTTGCTTCTTGTTCCAATCATATCAAGAGGGTGTGTTGTTTGTGCAAAAATTGCTTATGCTTGTCCGAATCTCCTTGACCTGAAAGGGTACTTGGCAGGAGAAGTTTTTACATTTGAATTAATCCTCATTCGCATAGAAACGACAAAAAATACATCTTAGTGATTGGTTTTCATATTAGAAGGAATTTTTGAAATGTTTCAGCATTGCATTGCATTCGATTGAGAACAAATTGATTGAGTACATTGCATATTAGTTTTTGATAGTGAAAATGACTCTTTCTCTTTCCCTTAAATAGGCGTTCATTGAAAAGAAACAATTTCTTATTATCTTTTATGCATCTTTTTGGGAATTGAGTCATCATTCCATCAGTTTCACTTTCATACACCCTTTGAGTAAAGAACAACTATAAAACAAACGCTAATTAAAAACTATCTAGAATTTTTTTTTGTTTTTAGGATCTTCTACCAACAGTAGATTAGGGTTAGCACTTTGGATTAGGTTGTGAGTACAACTCTCCAAAGTTTTCCAAACAAACATTAGTATCCTGAGCTAAGGAGAGTCAAATCCAATTGTCATATTGGTTTTCTGGGATCCCCCTCTCACACAGGGGTTATGCACGAGGTCGCATTTGGGCAAATTAAGAAGATTATCCCTCTGTGGTTCAACTGTTTGTAGTAGTTGGATCGTATATCGGGGGTCACTTGGAGGTATACCCATGATTATGTGTGGGAGCCTCTCGGGTTGATTTCAAACTTGTTATCCTGCCCATACGTTTCAGATTCGACTGTCGACTGTACCCGCCCAGGGACTCACTGCGAATTGGTGTCTTTATTTTCCATAATCTTTAGGTACTTACACAAGGTGACGGTGAAGGGAACTCTCACTGTACTTGGAACAAACATTGGCCAAACTCACTCGGGCTCTTTGGAGGGTAAATCCACAATTACTGCATGGAATATTGCACCAAGGTGAAAGTCCGTTAAGCAGGTTTCCATTGTAACTATTCCACCATATCCTAGCCCCTTCTAGACTTGATCACGCGATGTTGGATTTCATCACCAACTAGTACGACCATCGAGAGAAGTTTTGTCTGCTTGGTTGATTCCTAGAGTTTATTAGCGTATGCTGTTTCTCTTTGTTAGTTGGCCCTAGATTTTCAGTTTGTTCTGTTATCCTCCACAATTGAGCCTGTAGACGATAAAGGTCTTCACTGATCACATAGGATGCAAGGGATACCTCTGGAAGTCTATCAACCCTTACCTCCTAACCCTCCAGAAGACAACTACCGTAGAGAGGTAGAAAATCAATCCGACGCTGGAAGTGTTATTGCTCCTCTGTTAGATAACTCAGAAGGTGCCTTGGTTATGGTTGAAAATACCACTACATCTATGTCGGTAGCCCCTCTCAAACCACTTTTGGTTCATTTAGATTCCCTTGGGAGCGTCATAGACAAAGAGGTCCCACGATTACCTGAGAGGATTTTTACTGAAACATATATGGGATCCACATAACCAATCTTCAGTGATGAGTATAGGACTCCTGTTCGTCCTAGCACCACAGTAGTTACCAATCCCACACCTTCTTGTTCTATATGGAGGACTTCATCAGGACGCGATCTCTATGAACATTTTGAATCATTTCGACAACCCTTTCAACCTCATGACCCTCCTAGTGAAGCAGGACCATCCGGTAAAACCATGAATCACCCAGTCGATCAAGTTATTAACCCTAATGTTACACCAACATAGGTCCATCCTAATGCTAGACTAATAACCTCTACTCATATCCAAGGCACTTCAATCTCTACCCCCGTTTCTACAAGCTTTTACTCTACAACTCCACATGTTCCACACGATCCTATTGGGACATCTACTCACTCGAGAATGTAGACCCCTGCTAGCCCAACACAACTGGCTGGAGGGAAACCACCATCTAACGAACCTTTCCCTCCTAGAGGACTACCTTTCCATGGTGGGCCTACCCCTCTCAGGGGACAACCCCTTTTTCATGCTCCTCCTGGAGGGAAACCTCCATTTTCCAATGATACCCCGGTCATAAATCCACCGTTGGCAGGGGGGCAACCCTCGTTTGCTGGAAACCCTTCACAATCATGGGGAGTATATTCAGGAGGCACTTTTACTCAACCCCACATTGGGGGGCACTCGTATAATAACCCACTAGGAGGAGTATCCAATCCTGTTCCTTCCGGAACATCTTACCCACAATCCTATCCAGGCGGCATCCCAAACACCACCTGGAGTTCTCCGGGACCAAAGTCTTACCCTCCTCATGGGCCTAATGTTTATCTACCTCCAGGATCTACTCCTTACCATTCTCAAGGGAAAAATGTTTATCCTCCTCATGGGCAAGCAAATCACCATCCATATGAGATGAGGATGATGGTTTGAATGGATCGGTATTAGCTCTATCAAAACTCAATATTTTTCCCAATCGACTACACTCTCCTCTACCTCCCCCCAAACTCAGATCTTTGAGGTGAATGCAGTTCAATCTGCCCCTTCACAACAATCTGAAGGTAAGAAGAAGACAAAGAATAAATCAAAAAATAACAATGAACAACCAAAAAATCAAGCTCAACCACCTGCTACCAAAAAGCAAACACAACGGAAACTGAAATTCCTGTTAGTCAACTGAGAGGGGGGGGTGAATCAGTTGTTACCGTGCTTAAACAATTATGCTTCTTTTAAACTCTTTGCCGAGTCACTAAATGATGATCACAATAATGCAGGGGAATAAACAATGGCATATTCAGCATCAGTCATACATAAGAGAAACACAGAGACAGATATTTCC
>SNQJ01S0015176.1:56845-85743 GCA_010110895.2 Picea sitchensis
TTTTCCGATAGGGAAAAGATCACTTTTGCACTCCTCAAGGCCTTTCCCCATGTTAAAGACTGGTGGGATACTTACTCTGAGAAAAGGGTCATAGATGAATTTGCAATTTTTGTGGTAGCCCCTACATGGGATTCCTTCAGGGGCGCCATTAAATAATAGTACTACCATGTTGGAAGCTATGAAGACCAGTACACCAGATGGACCACCCTACGTCAAGAAAGGGACCAGACAGTACTAGATTTAACTAATATTTTCCATACCCTACCCACCAAATAGGGTATCAAAGATTCTGAGCGTCATCTAGTGCTCAAATACATCGATTGTTTTCATAGATACATTCAAACATAAATAGAGTTTTTGCACATCGTGTCATTGGGCACAACTTATAGATACGCGGTCAAGATCGAGAAAAAATTTAAGCATAAAAGGTGAGAGTTTGGATCTGCAAACCCCTCACATCCGAAGCAGGGAAAAGGCGGCCCCAAACCACATAGCACAGGACCAAGTCGAGTTGGTCACCCTCATGACAACCATTCCAAGCCACAACAAAATAAGGGAAATGAAAAGATGAAGAAAGACACATGAAAATGGTGTGAGTACCATAAAATCCCTTGGAAAAACACCGAAGAATGCCGCTCCAAGTAGTCACTCATGGATGAACTGAAGGCTTATGAGTCAGAGTTTAATTCTAATTCTGAATCAAATCCTAAAGGAGTGAAGCAAATTATTGATGCCAAACCCAGTGTCTCTGTTGCTACCACCAAAGTTCGACCAAGAAAACCAAAAGAACCAGAGGAAGGAGAATGCCTCTTTCACTCGTAGATGTGGGTAAAGGGAGCTCTACTTCATTTTATTGTCGATAGTGGGAGTGAGAAGAACCTGATTTCAGAAGAGATTTTCAAGCGGATGGACCTTCCAACGACACCACACCCGCAACCCTACACCATCGGCTAGCTTCGCCAAGGAAGAGATCTCTATGTCAGCCAACAGTGTCGTCTGCCGTATGAAATAAAGCATTTCGAAGATGAGGTATTGTGTGATATTTCTCCCCTTGAAGTTTTTGATGTTCTTTTAGGACAACCCTATTTGTGGAAGCATCATGCTGTGTATGAGTCTAGACCCCTCATTGTTATTATTACTTTGGGTAGACAATTGTAGAGGATACTAGAGGTAGCATCACCTACTGCTATTTCTTTAATCTTTTCTTAGAAATGTAGTAAGGTCATCTCATAGAACGAGAAGTTCGTCTTCTTTTTCATCCATTCTCACAGTAAGTAGAATGTCACCGCCACATTCATGGGATCTACACAGAGCCTCTCTTTGTAGTATAAGAAAGTGGATGGGATCGTGGAATAATACAAAGACATCTTCTCCTCACCTACAGGGGTACCGACACACTACCAAATCAAGCATCCAATTGATATGACCCCTAGTGCACCTCTATCTAATGGACTAGTCTATCGTCACTCGTTGATGGAAAATGATGAAATCATGTGATAGATCTAAGAGCTTCTTCAAAAGGGGCACATTAGACCCAACTCCTCCCCTTGTGGAAGACCGATTGTACTGGTGCAAAAGAAGGACAAGACGTGGTGACTCTGCATTGATTACAAATCCTTAAACAAAATCACAGTCAAGAACCGGTACCCCAGTCCCAGGATTGATGACCTTATTGACCAAATCAAGGGGGAAAAGTTATCTAGAAAGATTGACCTGAAGTCTGGCTACCACCAGGTTCCCATCGAACCAACTGATGTATGGAAGACAACCTTCAAATCTAAATAAGGTCTCTTTGAATGACTAGTAATACCATTTGGCTTAGCAAATGCACCAACCAATTTCATGAGGCTAATGGATGATGTATCGAGACCCTTCACCAATTCCTTTTTGGTGGTATATTTGGATGACATCCTCATCTTCAAAAGAACGTGGGAGGAGAACATGCGGCATATTCAACAGGTTTTGAGCACTCTACGGTAGCACAAGCTATATGCCAACTTGGAAAAATTATCTTTTGGCTTGAATAGGGTCCAATAATTGGGATACATTGTTGATCAACATGGGGTACATGTTGATCCAGCTAAGATCCAAGTCATCCATGACTAGCCAGCCTCGACCACACAGACCGAGCTTCAGAGCTTCTTGGGACTAGCCAACTTATATCGACGGTTCATGTTGGGATTCTCCCATATTGCATGGGCCCTCACCCAGGTGACCAAGTGATCCAGGAGGATTCTCAGGTCTAGAAAATGCTCAAAAATAAATTTCTCAAAATCTCTTAAAAAGTATACCATTGCATAGTGCGTGTCGCAATGATTCCAACACCATGAAAAAGACCTCAAACAGACATCGTATGAGGAAGTTATGACCCTTTGAAGTTTTGGCTGATGTGGCAGTGACACGTGGTAGTACATAATGACACATGGTAGGTATTTGGAAGTACAAAAGGATGAAGTGGAAGTGACACATGGAAGTATGGACGAACACGTGGTAGGTGACTAGTAGTATGGTAGGCTGATGTGGTAGTGACACATGGCGGTACAGACTGACACATGGTAGGTGACTCGTATGTATGGAGAAGGACGTGGCTGATACATGGTAGCTGAATGGGATGTACGGTGGATGACATGGAAGACATGTGGCTGGATAACTGGGAAGTATAGTGGTGATGTGGTCCAATCATGGGTCACCACGTGGCCCAATCAGATGGTGCCACATGGTACTCTATGGATGGCCAATGACGATCTGTACAAAAAATTTGTAGGGGCTGAGGTCAAACCCGCAACCACCTAGGCTCCAGTGACTTCGCAAAGGACCGTGATCAATGGGCTATGGGGGTAGGGCTTGTTAAGCTCTCAACCCATTATAGTTTTGTTTCGGGTTGAGAATGTTTGATCACTGGGGCGCTGGCCTGGGGGCTAGCCCGTTGGACCAGCAACCAATACCATGTGACCGGGTGCAAAGACCAATGGCCAGGGCTGATCGGTGGGGGACTATCTCGTCCAATTGGGCCCTTGGTCCTATGCATCGCCATCCAACCATAGACCGAGCCGATGGAGGGGCCAAGTGCTTAGCGCCCTTTTGGCTAGCACTCAACTACGTGGCCAATAATACCAACCAAAAGGGGCACGCGACTAGAAAAAGGGGCTTATTTTGATTTTTATAACATATTAGCTTAATTTGTTAATGTTTTGGCCATAATTGGGTTTTTTTGAGATTTTTTGGCCATCTGGTGGGGGATTTGACCCCAAAAAGAGGCCATATCTTTGTGGGAAGTTGGGCTTCCCTTATTGAGACTAAAAATTATATAAACTAGGCCCTTTGAGCTTGTGAGGGTACTTTTGTATTGCAGGGAATGTGAGAAAAGCTTGAGGTAATGACCCATTTCTCATGTTTTGAGGGGCATTGAGGCATGCTTTGAGATGAGATAGTTGTGAGGCATGTGTGCATCTACACAAGGAGGTCTTGTACAACAGATCATAATCCTATTTTTAGCAGCAAAGAGAAATTGTAAAGAGAACTTGAGCATTGAAGATCAATAAAGCGGTCCTCCACTTGGAAGCAGGCCTAGAGATGTAGCCACTCATTGGTGAAATCCGTTAACAAGTTCTTTGTGTCTATTTATATTTCTTCTTGATGTTATCTTCTCTTATTTGCAGCATGTTTAATGATGGCTGAACTCTTTAATTATAAATGATCATCAAGTTAATGTCGCATTGTTTATAATACCTTTCATTTTTGGATCAAGTATTTTGGTATTAGAGCTTTGGTTATGTTGGAAGGTCTAAGAAGTGCAGGATTGGATGCTCACAAGATACAAATCTCAAAGAGGAGAAGGATCATTGTCTGAATTCATTTCAGACATAGAACGAGTATTGAGGAATAAAATAATGGTGATAGAAGAAGGAACTTCTCCATGAACTAATGAGTTTGAAAGAGATTTTTTCTCCATGTCAGAAATGGTCAAAGTGTTGTATGATGATTTCTTGGAGAGAAAGAAACCTGATCTAGGAGAACCTATTACGAAAGAGAAAAGTGAAGAGAAAAGAGACTCTTCAAAGCCTCCTCCTTCACCACCTTCTTATCCTTCTTCTTCAAGTTCTACTTCAAATGCTAGTTCTCATTCTATGACAAATTCTATACAGAACCATACAGATAGACATAAGTCTGAAGTGCCTTTATTAAAATTTGATGTTAATTTTGAGTTACCTTTGTATGATGGGGAACTAAATGTGGAAAAGTTAGACAATTGGATAAGACAAATTGAAGTATATTGCAGGATACAAAAAATCATATATGAGGAGAATATGATCCATCTTGCTAGTCTCAAGATGGGAGGAACCACTCTTTTGTGGTGGGAAAGCAGGACAAAACAAGATCTTAAAAAGTTCGGTAAGAAACTCCCCTCTTGGCTTGATTTTACATCTGCATTACGAAAGCAATTTTATCCTCTATCTTATATGCAACAAGCTATTATGTCATGGCAGAACTTTAGGCAGTTAAAGGGAAAAACTGTTCAAAGTTATACACAAGAGTTTTGAAAAAGAG
Organism: Picea sitchensis; assembly: GCA_010110895.2. NCBI lineage: Eukaryota > Viridiplantae > Streptophyta > Pinopsida > Pinales > Pinaceae > Picea > Picea sitchensis. The sequence goes on from SNQJ01S0015176.1 coordinate 61,394, forward strand.
ATTTATTGTTGGGTATACCATTGGATACTCAAGAGACATTGCTTAAGTACATAGGTGGTTTGCATAGCTATTTATGACATACCATTCTTATGTTTAATCCAACTAGTTTAGATATGGTGTGTGTGCAAGCGACTCATATTGAATCTAGAGGAAAGAATGTAAATGTTGATTTTGTAAATCCATTTAAACCTAGTGAAGGAAAAACAAAAGGAAAGGGTAAAGAAAATTTTAAAGGGAAGAAGTCTAATACAGTGAAGAAGGAAAAACCTACATGTACTCATTGTAATAAATAATTCCATAATGAGGATCGTTGTTGGATCCTTCACCCAAAATTGAAACCATCAAAGTTCGGAAATAAAGGGAAGTCAAAGACTACTACAACAAATCAAACTAAATTGGGATCCAATTCGGGAGATGAGACCAAGATCACAGTCATGGGAATCAAAGATAAAAATTCTGAATCTAGTAAAGGTTCTTCAGTTGAGTCTATAAAATTTGATAATGATGTTGATGAGATCAAACAAATAGATCTTTTTCACATAAGAGTAATTTCCAAACATACAAAAATTGATACTCTGTTTGGTAGTGGCTCACAAGTAAAATTAATATTAGAGATAATTATTAAAAAGTTGGAATTAACTACTAAACCTCATAAGAAACCATATCCATTAGGATGGATTCATAATGATAATCAGTTGCAAGTGAATAGGTAATGTGTTCTAAAGTTTGCTATCAGTTCACAATTTATAGATGAGGTTGAGTGAGATGTAGTTCCACTTGATATATGTGGTATTGTACTTGGGAGTCCATATCTGTTTGATAGAAAGGCAATATTCTATCGTGAAGATAATAAGTATCAATTAACTAAAGGTGGAAAAGAATATGTCGTAAGGGCTCATCAGAAGAAATTGAATCTGTCACTAATCAACACAGGGAAAATGAAGAGAATTGTAAATGTCATATAAGATATTTACTAATGGTCGTAAAAGCAAAGGATACTGATGGATTTGATGCTTTCCAAGATTATGATACAAAGTTGAAAGAAGAATTAGTTAGATTTGTTTCTGACTATGATGATATTTTTCAAGTTCCTAAAGGATTAACTCCTAAACGACAAGTTGAACATGAGATACAATTGCAGCAGGATGTTCCTCTTCCTAACATTGGAATGCACAGGTTATCGGTTTTGGAAAATGCAGAGATAAAGAAGCAGGTGCAAGAGTTGATTGATCAAGGGCTCATCGGACCAATTGCTTCTCCATGTGGGTCACCTATCATCCTGGTGCCAAATAAAAATGGCACATGGTGCATGTGGGTGGACTTCTGAGCCTTGAACAAGATAACGGTCATAGTGAAAAACCGTTACCCTCTTCCTCGCATTGATGACTTATTAGATCAATTGAAAAATGAAGTATATTTTACTAAGTTAGACTTAAGAAGTGGTTACCATCAAATTAGAGTTGTTGAACAAGATATATGGAAAACTTCTTTTAAAACAAAACAAGGATTATTTGAATGGTTAGTGATGCCAATTGGACTTACTAATGCACCTGCTACTTTTATGCGGGTAATGAATGATGTATTTAGGCCATTCATTAATGATTTTCTAATATTCTACTTAGATGATATTCTTATTTTTAGTAATACCATGGAAGAGAATATACAACATGTTAGGTAGATACTTTCAATATTGTAGAGAGATAAATGTTTTGTAAAGTTGTCAAAATGTGAATTTTGCAAAACATTTCTTGTATATTTGGACTATATTGTAGGGGGTGGAGAACTTAAGATTGATCCCTCTAAAGTTGAGGTCATTGTAAATTGGCCAAGGCCTAAAAATGTAACTGAAGTAAGAATCTTCATGGGGGAAACACAATATTGGAGGAAGTTTAATGAAAACTTCTCTCTAATTGCAACTCCTTTACATGCTTTGATGAGTGTGAAAAGGGTATTCCAGTGGGGAGGAATCCAATAAAAGGATTTCGACACTTTGAAGGAGAGTATTAGTATAGCTCCTATTCTAGCATTGCCAGATATCCAATAGTTTTTTGAAATTGAAACCGATGCAAGTGACTATGCCATGGGGGCAGTGCTGATGCAACACAGAAAGCCCATATGCTATCATTATGAGACCTTCACTACAACAGTAATTATATCCAACCTATGATAAAGAATTGCATGCTTTAGTACAAAGTGTTAAAAAGTGGAAACATTACTTAATGGCAAGGGAAACAATAATACACAATGATTACCAACCATTACAGTATCTACAATCACAAACTAAGTTACAACAATCAAGGCATTTTAGATGGATGGGGTTCTTACAACAATTTCATTTAGTCATCAGATATAAGAAGGGCATTCATGATAAAGTTGTTGATATGTTATCATGACCTTCTAGTAAAATTGCTACAATCCTTAAGCACAATTCAATTACTCATGAAATTTACATTGAACAATATGTCGAGGACAAATATTTTAAAGAATTCTACACAACTTTAAGTCATGGTAAAAGAGTAGAAGAATTGAATTATCATATTAAAGCCAAAATTTTGTATCATTTGGGCAAGTTATGTATTCCAGAAAGTGAAAGAGTCCATGTAATTAGGGAGGCACATACTTATCTTATAGTAGGACATTTTGGTGTAGACAAAACAATTGCTCAGTTACAAAGGTTTTGTTATTGGTCTCGAATACATGAAACAATGTCCAAGTATGTTAAAGGATGTAATATGTGTGCAATAAGCAAACCAAGTAACAAAAAGTTAGGATTGTACACTCCACTTCCTATTCCTTCTAGACCATGGGAAAGTGTATGTATGGATTTTGTGGGGGGATTGCCTATGTCCAAGAAAGGTCATCATTATTTCTATGTAGTTGTGAATAGGTTCAGCAAAATGTGTGTTCTAATTCCTTGTAAAAAGAAAGTCACAATTGAACAAACAATGCAAATGTTCTTTGAAAATGTATGGGTTCATTTTGGGTTACCTACTTCTATTGTATCTGATCGAGACTCCAGGCTGATGGGGAAATTTTGGTCAAGCTTGTGGGAACTTATGGACCCTAGACTGAAGAATAACACAACATTTCATCCATAGACAGACGGGCAGATAGAGGTAGTGAACATAACATTAGTGCATCTACTTCGAGCATATTGCAACAAACATCCTAATCTTTGGGATGAACATTTGTGTTATGTACAACATGCATATAATCGAGCCAAACATTCTTCTACTCACAGATATCCATTTGAAACATGTTTGGGATACTTGCCAAAATATCTTTTGGATTTTGTCTTCAGGAAGGACATTGCAGTAGACAGACACAATGATGTGGACAAGGATACCAAGTTCATTGAACAGATCCAATTGATTCATGAGGCAATACAGGAACAATTGGAGAATATCCAAGCCAAATACAAGGTGAGACATGGCATGCATCAAGTTGATCATCAGTTCAATGTGGGAGATCAAGTCTAGTTATACATGAGCAAATAAATATTTCAAGGAGAAGGTAAAAAGATAAAACCAATTCTCTATGGTCCTTTCAAAATTTTAGACAATTGGTTCTAATGCTTTTCGGTTAGAATTGCCTCCATACATGCAAATTTATTCAGTTGTAAATGTGGAAAAGTTGAGATTGTATGAGCCTCCTATGATTGAGGATCAAGGAGAGACTATTATGATTCCTTCCATAGAATATTTTTCTCTCGAGTACATGAATGAGTTGCAGGATGACACCATTTTGGACAAAAGAGTCTGTACATCTCACAAGGGTGATGTGGAATATCTTCGAGTAGGATTGAAGGGAAAAAATCCAAGTCAATCTAGGTGGATAGAGACTGGAAAAGTGAGGACACAATATCCTCACTTATTTACCAATGGATACCAGACTTTTGGAGGTCCAAAAGCTTCAAAGTGGGGAGGATTGATCTAGGAGGATTCTCAGGTCCAGAAAAATGCTCAAAAATCAAAGTTCTCAAAATCTCTTAAAAAGTGTACCATTGTGTAGTGTTCATTGCAACGATTCCAACTTCGCAAAAAAGACCTCAAATGAACATAGTATGAGGAAGTTATGACCCTTTGAAGTTTTGGCTGATGTGTAAGTGACATGTGACAGTACAAAATAACACGTGGCAGGTGACTGGAAGTATGGAAGGATGACATGGAAGTGACACATGGTAGTACGAACGAACACATGGTAGGTGACTAGCAGTATAGTATGTTGACATGGCAGTGACACATGGTAGTAAAGACTAACACGTGGTCGGTGATTGGGGTGTATGACAGAGGATGTGGAAGATACATGGAAAATGAATGGAATGTATGGTGGATGATGTGGAAGACAAGTGGCTGGATGACTAGGCAGTACTACGATGACGTGGTCCAATCATGGGTTGCCATGTGGCCGAATCATATGGTGCCACGTGGCACCCTACGTATGGCCAATGATGGTCTGTGCAAAAATTTGGCAGGGGTCGGCGTTGAACCTGCGACCTCCCGGGCTCTAATGACTTCACAAAGGACCATGACCAATGGGATACGAGGGCAGGGATTGTTAATCTCTTTGACCATTATAGTTTTTTTGCAATCTAGGAACATTTGACCACCGGGTTGCTGGCCTGAGGGCTAGCCCGCTGAACCAACAACCAATACCATGTGACCGGGTGCAAATACCAACAACCAAGGCCAATCGGTGGGGGCCTATTCTATCTGATCGGGCCCTTGGTCCTATCCACCTCCATGCTACCAAAGATCGAGCCGATGGAGGGGCTGAACACTTAGCACCCTTTTGGCTAGTGCTCAACCACATGGCCAATAAGACCGACCAAAAGGGGTGCGTGACTAGAAAAAGGGGATTATTTTGAATTTTATAATAGAGTGGCTTAATTTGTTAATATTTTGGCCAGAATTGGGTTTCTTGGAGATTTTTTGGCCATCTGGAGGGGGATTTGACCCCAAAAAGAGGCCAAATATTTGTGGGAAGTTGGGCTTCCCTTATTGAGATTAAAAACTATATAAACCAGGCCCTTTGAGCTTGCGAGGGTACTTTTTTATTGCAGGGAATGAGAGAGAAGATTGAGGTAATGGCCCATTTATCATGTTTTGAGGGGAATTGAGGCATGCTTTGAGAGGAGATAGTTGTGAGACATGTGTGCATCTGCACAAGGAGGTCTTGTACAACAGATCATAAGCCTATTTGCAGCAGCAAAGAGAAATTGTAAAGATAACTTAAGCATTGAAGATCAATAAAGCGGTCCTCCACTTGGAAGCGAGCCTGAAGACGTAGCCACTCATTAGTGAACTCCGTTAACAAGTTATTTGTGTCTATTTCTCTTTCTTGTTGATGTTATCTTATTTTATTTTCAACATGTTTAATGATGTCTAAACTCTATAATTATTAATGAGCATCAAGTTAATGTTGCATTGTTTATAATACCTTTCATTTTTGGATCACCAAGGGAGGTAGTAGGGCCAAGTTAGTGTGGGGGAAGGAGCAACGACGAGAATTCGATGATATTAAGCATCACTTGTGCTTAGATCCAATACTCTCCTTTCCTGATCTGCAACAACCGTTGGATATTGAGACTCATGCATCTGACTATGCTGTGGGCACATTTCTCACCCAACACGGGCATCCGGTGGCATACCATAGTGAGACACTCTTTGATACTGTCTGAAAATACCCCACCTATGAAAAGGAAATGTATTCCATTGTACAAGCATGTCGTCAATGGAAACATTACATTCTGGGAAAAGAGATGATCATACACACTGATCACAAGCCTATGCAGTTCATACAAACACATGGGAAATTACAGAACGACCGCCATCAGAAGTGGTCCACCTACCTACAACAATTCCATCTCAACATCAAGTATAAGACAGGTATCTCCAATCATGTCGCTGACTACCTCAATCACCCTCCCGTGGCTGCACTCACCACTGTGCTCCATTACTGTGGACATGAAGCATATGAGTGGCCCCAATTTTCTCAACAAGATCCAGACTTCGCCACCACCTATCATCTCTTGGGTATAGGCACAACTGTCACCAATTTTCACATTCAAGATGAACTCTTATGCCACCCAGGCCATATTTGTGTTCCTACAAGAGAGCATGCAAAGATGATTTGGGAATCCCACTAGATTTAGGTGGCAAGACATTTTGGCATGGAGAAAACTGTGGTCATTATTTAGAAACATTTTTATTGACCAAAACTTCGACAGGACGTCAGCGAGTATATCGGATCTTTCAATGCATGTGCCATTTCCAAGGAAACCATCAAGAAGCAAGGCTTATACACCCCTCTTCCTATTCCTGAGAAGCCTTTGGAATCCATCTCAATGAATTACATGTCTGGATTTCCATCCACTAAGAAAGGAAATGACTACGTATTTGTGGTCATTGATTGGTTTTCGAATATGGCCATCCTCATGGCATGCGAGAATAATATCACAACGACAGATACTTCCAAGATCTTCTTCTAATGAGTGTGGGTCCACTTTGGGATACCACATACCATCATCTCCGACCGGGACAATAGGTTCCTGAGTACATTTTGGTTGAGTCTCTGGTCTCTATTGGACACCAAGATCACAAAATCTACTGCGTTCCACCCCCAAACCGATGGCCAAACAGAGGTCCTCAATCAGATGATTGTGCACATCTTGTGCATGTACAATTCTAAGCATCCACGTACATGGGACGATAATCTCCTCTATGTTCAACACAGTTACAAGATGGCTCTCCATAGCTGCACCGGCCATAACCCATTTCAGGTGGATCTGGGATTCCAACCCTTGGGACCCATTGATGTCGCACTTTCTCTTGCCATTGCACATACATAATCTCCCATGACCATTCTACGATCGACAAAGCCACCAGATGCATTGAGGAGATTCAACACATCTGCCAATAGTTCTAGGAGATTTTGCAAAAATCCAATGCTAAGTAGAAGAAACGCCATGATCAACACAAGGTACCACACCAGTTTTAGGTTGGAGACAAAGTTTGGCTACATTTGCAGAAGGAGCGTCTCATGGGGCCCCACCAAAATCTTCACCCACTCTGTATTGGGCCTTACACTATCACCAAGGCTATGGATAGTGACGATTTTGAGCTCAATACTCCACCCTTCCTTGGCTTGCATCGAGTGTTCAATGTGGACCTTCTTCGGCCATATTTTCCACCATTATTGGACACCTCATAGATCGTAGAAAAACTGATACCAAAAGAGATCAACCCTTACTACATGGAAAAAGAATCCACTGATCCAATAGTGGACACACAGGTCAAGGGCACACGCCAACATTGGATCCAACTTTATCAGGTTGTCAAGGTAGGAAAAATCCTACACCAAGGAAAGTGTCTCACCTAGGGCCAAGTCAAATAAAGGTTTCCTCACCTGATGGAGGAACTTAACGCAATGGAGACCATTTCTTCATAACGGGGTAGAATTGATCCAGGTGGATATTGGTGGCCACCCACCTATTCCAATTGGATCCTCTTGTCCATTTTTGTTCAACACATTCTTCTGTACTCCTTTGTAATTATGGGTTGTACACTTCTGGGGCTGTCTAAAGCTCCACACATCCTCCAGGTGGATACTAGTGGCCTCTCTCCTAATCCAAATGGCTTATTTTGTATATTTTCATGTCAACACATCTTCTTTTAGTTCGAGGGCCTTTTTGGGGCACTAAATGTTGTTTTTTTGGTTTGCCACAGTCAAACTATAGACAGATTCAAATTTTTATGGTGGAATGTGTATCTCTCTGAAATAACTTTCCAACGGGCTACCACACGCCTAAAACAAAGGTAGTATGCAAATGTTACGACCTTGGGAAGTTGAGGTACCGACTTACATCAACTTACCCATAGGGGCCGACATGAATTTTGGTGTTTCACCTTCTAGGGTTAGGTTTTTGGATGTCTAGGGTTTTGGCATTCATGAGTAATATCAAAAAGTCCTCTGGAGCCTCATTGTAATGGATTGTTCTCAGACGGATGTGCGTAGCAGCCACATCTATTCTCAGAGATAGCTACCACCATCCAAGCAAGTGTTTCAATTCTGCAGTTTTACAGTTTCAACCTATTTCATTATTTAATAGAATATGGTGTTCACTATATATCTGTGTTATTCTTCATATCTATGTGCTTATTATATTCATTCTGCTAATCAGTTTGTTCCACTCCTAAATTCGGATCAACAAATGCATAAATCAGTCATTGATAGATCAACGAAGTATGGAAGATGTATTTTGATGGCTCTTCATCAAAGGAAGGTTATGGGCTGGTATAGTCTTCATTTCCCTTGCAGATGAGGTAATAACACTTTGTTATAAGCTCTAGTGTTGGGATTCAGGTCTGCCAAAGACATGGCCATTGACAATTTGGCAGTTTTTGGTGATTCTGAGTTAATTATCAATCAAGTTTAAAAAATCTATCAAGATAAGAAACAAAGGCTCAAACAATACAAGAATGAGGTGTGGGACCTGGTTGAAAACTTCTTTATGGCATTTAACATTTCCTTCATTCTTAGAGAGGAAAATCAAAAGGTAGTTTCTTTGGCCTTGGATGCCAGTACCTTCAAACCTTCCATTGGTCCAAATATTAAGTATCAGGTGGAAGTGAGACATAGGAAAAACATACCAGAAAACATAAATCACTGACAAGTCTTCAGTGATGACTTGGAGCTACAAATATTTCTGCACACCATTGAAGAATTCTCCAGTATCTCAATAGTTAAAGAGGGTGAAGATGATGAATTATAAAATCAACAAACATCTCATCTGTTGAATGAAGTGGTTGGACAAAACATTGTGGAACTTAAAACGAATCACATCCTGAGAGGCCTAGTTCCACTGGAAAGCCTATTTGACATTTATGATGTCTCCAGAGAAGATGCCATCAAAATTCAAGAAGATGAAGTAATGGACTGCAACATTGGGATAGCTGAAAAGCCTAAAACAGTCAAAATATCCAAGGCACTAGGTCCAAAACAAAAAGACAAGTATGTCAACCTCATGAAAAATGTTGCTGATATTTTTGCATGGTCGTATGAGGATTTGAATACATTTGAGACTAACATCATCCAACACAAGATCCCTCTCAATGATATTTCTAAGCCATTCAGACATAAGATTAAGAAATTTAATCCATTGCTGATGTCCATAATTGAAAAAGAGATGAAACAAATGCTTGATGCTAGAATTATTGTTCCCTTGAGGTACTCAGATTGGGTGGATAACTTGGTACCCTTGAGGAAAACGAGTGGGGAAATAATCTTGTGTGTTGATTTCCGAAATCTCAACAAGTTTTCTATAAAGGACAACTACCCCCTGCCCAAGTGTTACACATCAAAATTACTCACTTCGATAGTGTCACAAGTGTTGTCATTACAAGTGTCGCAAGTGTCGCATTTTGGTCGCAAGTGTCGCAAATGTTAGAAAACACATACTTCCATAATTACTATGTCGTGCTTATAACGACATCGGAAGGACACTTGAAACACCTCAAACATTTGATTTGGAAGAAGAGGAATGGGTTAACAGGGTTATGAACCTCTTTCCATTTGAAAGAACCACTAAAAATTGAGTTTCAGAGGAGAACACTCTCCTATACCACTATTAGGAGTGTTGGTGCTCCCCTATACACTCTTAGGGAGCGCTATAATGATCTGTCTACCCTTTTTGAGGAGCGTTTCTACTGTTAGGAGTGATGGCGCCCCCCTATGCATTGTTAGGGAGCGTTATAGTGCTCTGATGCCCCTTTTGGGGGAGCACTACCTATTCTGGGAAAAAATTGGATTGTTGAGAAGAACGAGGAAAATATCTCTTCAATCTCTGAAGGTAGTTGGATTCGAATCCTTGGTCAAGCCATGATCTTAGGGAGGATCCATAACTGAAGGAGGAAAATACTCAACTTACCCCAAGGATATCTCAAGTGGTTGGGCCTCTCTAAACCTATATAAGCATGCCCTCTCATGGTGAAAAAGGGGGGAATGATTGGAGGCATGAAACCTATGATCTCATAGGAAACACACAGTGAAGTGGAGAAGAATAATCAGTGAAGTTATTTTCATTCTGATCATGGGTCTTTTGAGAAAGGGTTAGACAAGGAGGACTTGATGAAGCTGCCACACTTGCATCTACGGTTGTAAGTTTTCTTCGTTGTTGTTCTCATCAATATAATATGCTTGGCCTATTTCTTTCTAGTTTGTGCTTGATCTCACATGAACTTGTCTCTAAGTAGATATATCTGTTTTAAGCCAATCTCAATAGCGTAGGAAGCTGGTTGTATCTTGTTTGTCTACAGGGCTTATCGAAGAGTTCAAGATTGGAGCTCAACTCAGATCGTGCAGAGACAAATGCTGGTAAAAGGTACTTATCTTCTCCTTCCTCCTCACACATTAGTTTATCTAGATCTAAAAGGAAGTCAGTTTCCATGATAAGCATCTTCTGTCTTAAGAGTTAAGAGTCTAGCTCTCAAGAGGAGATCTACCTGTCCGCAGGGAGATTTTCCTTCAACAGAAATTGGCGACTCCACTGGGGTAGAATCAAAACTTTTTAGTTTTGGTTTTCCTCATAGACCTTGTCTTACCCCTTGTTCTTTTTAAACCTTTTTCACCCTGTATGTTTGATTTTATACATTGATTGAATCCTTATTCCATCACACATACTCTGAATGCCAAATTTCCACTGAGTTTTAGGGTTTTTTGGACTTTTTTTGGGGTTTTAGGACACCAGTGCTCCCTTACCTTGTTAGAAGAGCACCAACACTCCCTAAAAGCCTTAGACAGAGCTTTATAACGCTCTGGTGCCCCTTACACCAGAGCACCAACCTCGCTTTGCAAAAAATCCTTTCCATAATTGCATTTTCTGAGATCCAATCTTTGTTTTTCACTTGCTGAGATTCTTTGTGACTCAATGCTTCTTCCTATTGAACTTTGACATCCTTCCTCTTGAGAAGTAAGCACTTTGTTGTTCAGATTTTGAGGCCTTCTTCTTTTTTTTGTGTTTTTTTGTTGTTGAGAACTTGGAATCAATCCACTGCTTTCTTCTCTCCTATCCGACTGAGCTAGAACTCTGGTGAAGGGCATCAACAATCTGTGAATCATCCTATTTTGGTTCTTTGAGGTCATTGTTCTTAAACATCTCTTTTTGTGTGAATTGTTTGATTTTCTTTGTTACCTTTTGTTTTATTTTGCTTCTTGTTCCAATCATAGCAAGAGGGTGTGTTGTTTGTGCAAAATTTGCTTATGCTTGTCCGAATCTCCTTGACCTGAAAGGGTACTTGGTAGGAGAAGTTTTTACATTTGAATTAATCCTCATTCGCATAGAAACGACAAAAAATACATCTTAGTGATTGGTTTTCATATTAGAAGACATTTCTGAAATGTTTCAGCATTGCATTGCATTCGATTAAGAACAAATTGATTGAGGACATTGCATATTAGTTTTTGATAGTGAAAACGACTCTTTCTCTTTCCCTTAAATAGGCATTCATTGAAAAGAAACGATTTCTTATTATTTTTTATGCATCTTTTTGGGAATTGAGTCATCATTCCATCAATTTCACTTTCATACACCCTTTGAGTAAAGAACAACTGTAAAATGAATGCTAATTAAAAACTATCTAGAACATTTTTTTGTTTTTAGGATCTTCCACCAACAATAGACTAGGGTTAGCACTTTGGATTAGGTTGTGAGTACAACTCTCCAAAGTTTTCCAAACAAACATTAGTTTCCTAAGATAAGGAGAGTCAAATCCAATTGTCATATTGGTTTTCTGGGATCCCCCTCTCACACAGGGGTTACGTACGAGGTCGCATTTGGGAGAATTAAGGAGATTATCCCTCTGTGGTTCAACTGTTTGTAGTGGTTGAATCGTATATTGGGGGTCACTTGGAGGTATACCCATGATTATGTGTGGGAGCCTCTCGAGTTGATTTTAGACTTGTTATCTCACCCATATGTTTCGGATCGGACTGTTGACTGTACCCGCCCAGGGACTCACTGCGAATTGGTGTCTTTATTTTCCATAATCTTTAGGTACTTACACAAGGTGACGGTGAAGGGAAGTCTCACTGTACCTGGAACAAACATTGGCCAAACTCACTCGGGCTCCTTGGAGGGTAAATCCACCATTACTACGTGGAAGCTTGCACCAAGGTGAAAGTCCGTTAAGCAGGTCGCCATTGTAACTATTCCACCATATCCTAGCCCCTTCTCGACTTGATCACGCGATGTTGGATTTCATCACCAACTAGTACGATCATCGAGAGAAGTTTTGTCTGCTTGGTTGATTCCTAGATTTTTTTAGCGTATGTTGTTTCTCTTTGTTAATTGGCCCTAGATTTTCAGTGTGTTCTGTTATCCTCCACAATTGAGCCTGTAGACGATAAAGGTCTTCGCCGATCACGTAGGATGCAAGGGATACCTCTGGAAGTCTATCAACCCTTACCTCCTAACCCTCCAGAAGACAACTACCGTAGAGAGGTAGAAAATCAATCCGACGTTGGAAGTGTTATTGCTCCTCTGTTAGATAACTCAGAAGGTTCCTTGGTTATGGTTGAAAATCCCACTACATCTGTGTCGGTAGCCCCTCTCGAGCCAATTTTGGTTTGTTTAGATTCCCTTGGGAGCGTCATAAACAAAGAGGTCCCACGATTACCAGAGAGGATTTTTACTGAAACATATATGGGATCCACAGAACCAATCTTCGGTGATGAGTATAGGACTCCTGTTCGTCCTAGCACTGCAGTAGTTACCAATCCCACACCTTCTTGTTCTATATGGAGGACTTCATCAGGATGCAATCTCTATGAACATTTCGAATCCTTTCGACAACCCTTTCAACCTCATGACCCTCCTAGTGAAGCATGACCATCCGATCAAACCATGAATCACCCAGTCGATTAGGTTATTAACCCTATTGTTACACCAACACAGGTCCATCCTAATGCTAGAATCATAACCTCTACTCATCTCCAAGGCACTTCAATATCTACCCCCGTTTCTACAAGCTTTTACTCTACAGCTCCACATGTTCCACACGATCCTATTGGGACATCTGCTCACCTGAGAATGCAGACCCCTGCTAGCCCAACATAACCGGCTGGAGGGAAACCACCATCTAATGAACCTTTCCCTCCTAGAGGAATACCTTTCCATGGTGGGACTACCCCTCTCAGGGGACAACCCTTTTTTCATGCTCCTCCTGGAGGGAAACCTCCATTTTCCAGTGATACCCCGATCATAAATCCACCGCTGGCAGGGGGGCAACCCTCGTTTGCTGGAAACCCTTCACAATCATGGGGAGTATATTCAGGAGGCACTTTTACTCAACCCCACGTTGGGGGGCACTCGTATAATAACCCACTAGGAGGAGTATCCAATCCTGTTCCTTCCGGAACATCTTACGCACAATCCTATCCAGGCGGCATCCCAAACACCACCTGGAGTTCTCCGGGACCACAGTCTTATCCTCCTCCCGGGCCTAATGTTTATCTGCCTCCAGGATCTACTCCTTACCATTCTCAAGGGAAAAATGTTTATCCTCCTCATGGGAAAGCAAATCACCATCCGTATGAGATGAGGATGATGGTTTGGATGGATCGGTATTAGCTCTGTCAAAACTCAATATTTTTCCCAATCGACCACACTCTCCTCTACCTTCCCCCAAACTCAGATCTTTGAGGTGAATGCAGTTCAATATTCCCCTTCACAACAATCCGAAGGTAAGAAGAAGACAAAGAATAAATCAAAAAATAACAATGAACAACCAAAAAATCAAGCTCAACCACCTGCTACCGAAAAGCAAACACAACGGAAACTGAAATTCCCGTGTATCATTTGTGGTGACAATCACTACACTTGAGACTGTCCACTTCGCAATGAAGTGGCCAAAATTTTCCAAGGAAAGTCACTACCCGTTGTGCTTACTCAACCTTTTCCACAACAACAATCCATGGTTGGTCAAACACCCTCTCCTGGGGGCAGTTCTAGCGATCCTCATGATGAGGCCTCGTTGAGTGAACATATTTATATGTTTAATGGGATCAATTTGACCACTCGCTTTAAGACCCATGACACACTAGGTAACCCTGACAAAGGAAAATACACTAATGGTACCGGTAATTTATCGGATCCATCATCGTCCTCCGTTAGTCTTCCATTGGTTAATCCTCCAGCTGGACCACTTCAGATTGAGAAACCCATGTTCAAATCTATATTACGCCCTCCTAAGAGAAATATACATAAAGCTACCTTTAATCCTAGTTCACGTGCCGCCTAGAACTACAACATTGTTGAAGATTTGGCTCAAGCACCATGCGCTATGTCTGCATTAGAAGTTCTACATCATTGCCCTAGTCAACGTAGAGCGCTCTTGGACGCTCTTGGCGTTGTTGATCCTGATTCGTCCAACCATATCATGTTTAACCTAGATAATTATGCGTCTCGACTCTCCCACCAACTTGCTTTCCAAGTTGATGTTGTTGTTCACAATCAACAAATCTATCGAACTATTCTAGATGAGGGAGCCTCAACTTGTGTCATGTCTTTAGTGTGTTGGAAAGGTTTAAAATCACCAGCACTCAACAAATCCCCAATGATTTTATGCACGTTCGATGGGTGAGGTTTTCATCCCCATTGGCTTTTACAGTCCTTGCCCATCCAATTGGGTGGAAAAACTGTTACTGTTGATGTCAAGGTGGTTGATGCTCCCCTCGATTACAACTTGTTACTTGGAAGAAGTTGGTTTTATGCTATGACTGCCGTTGCCTCATCAGTTTTTCAATGTGTCCAATTTCCTCATCAGGGCAAAATTGTCACTGTTGATCAGTTGGATTTCTGCACGAATGATGCTCGCACTCCCACTACAAACAATATTCCTTTCTTGGGAGACCACAAGATCACATATGAAATCATTGGTGTTGGCTTACTGAAATATTCTAGCCTCATGGGTACCTTCCCTACACCACTTCCACCGACTACACATCATATTGGCACCGTCGATATGATTTCGACTGCGGCTTATCAATCTTTGGAATCATCTGACCCTTGGATTGTACCTTGTCCATTGGAATTCGATGCACTAGGTGACACCGTGCCACTTAGTCCAACCGAACCATCATACATTTTTATCCAATATGATTCTCCCTCATCGGATGACCAACATCTATTGGCACTTGACAGTTCCTCGATGCAATCATGGTTGAGTTCCTTGTCATCTACAATCGACTGCATTTCCCCAATTTTTCCTTTTGATGAATCTATTCCAGAAATGTTTCGCATTGACAAGTTACCTCGGGATAATAACCGCCATCGATCCTCTTTTCTTCCCCCTCGTGAAGAAATTTGGGCAGATATACAGTCTATCTCCCCTCCCGATGACGATTCTCTATCGTCTCCCATGCCTTCAACTTTTGATGATTTGGATCCGGTAGTTGACATGGTGATTTATTCAATAGGATTATTGGAGCCTGATCTCCTTACTCCTATCGCGACCCTCGACATGTGTTCCTTCCCGAGTGATTATCTTCCGAATATCTCTTGGAATCCATGACCGAGTTTTGCCCCTTGACATGGTATCCTTCTAGAGTGCTATTCTCTTGGAAGCCATGATCAAGAAGCACCCAAGAGCATAGTTTATCTTCTCTGTGGCAAGCTCGTTAAAAAATGAAATAGAGGTCCTGAGCATAGTTCTTTTCCTGTGTCAAGCTCATTAAAAAATGAAACAGTCACCTCTCTTGAACCTTCTTTTCATCCACCCTTCTCCTTTTTCTCATTTACTAGAGAAATTGGTGACAACCTCAAAGTCGGTGAATGAATTGAAGCTTGGAGAGCATGTCTCCAGCCTTTAATGATTATTCTGGAGCTAAGCCACTAGCTTTTAAAGCTGGGGGCATACTGAGCTTAGTCTTTGTTCTTTCTCGTGCTCGTAAATACATGAGAATGCATTTGGGTAGAGTTTTATCTCTTTTTTGGACCTGTATGGATACACGAAAAAGGAACCCCCTGGAGTCTCCTTTAAGCTCTTTTCAGACTCTCTAAACATGAAAAGATTGTTGAGTGATCTTGCTTCCTTTCCCACTCATTAAAAGGTTTGAAAGGGTGTCTTTCAAGTGATAATTTATCTCTTTTTCGACCTCACGAGACTAACATTATGAAAAAGGACAACACTGGAGTCATCTTTAAGTTCTTTTTAGACTCTCTAAACATGAAAAGATAGCCGAACGACCTTGTTCTCTTCAAACTCGTTAAAGTATTTGAAGAAAACGTCTATTGAGCGATAGTTTATCTCTTTTTTGGTCTCATCCAACTACTTTACGAAAAAGGAACTGAGAGAGTTCTCTTTTAAGTGTTTTTCCAGACTCTATAATCATGAAAAACTTTCGAGTTTTCTATCTTTGGACTCGTTAAAACAAACATCGACAGGCCCATATGGAACCGAACCCTTACTTCTTCCAGTTCGTTAAACAAAGGAAGAGGAACTTACTGAAGGTGAGTTATATCGAGCATGTGTTACCCTCCTCGAGCTTGTTAAATCAAAAAGAGGTACTCATCTATCTGGATGGGGGAAAAATTGAAAGAAGCAAGCCAAGCAGTTTTTGAGAACATTACCAAGTAACTCTTAGAGTCGCCCTTGGACACGACACTTTATATTTGCGCACATATTAATCCATTGAACCTCTACACTGAGCCAATCCTTTGAGTTTCTTTTACTCCTTTGGGTAACCCAACGTAAGTCACAGCATCCACTGCATCATCAAGTTTTGGTCCATGTCATGTTTCTGCTGTCGTGCCTCAGTCTTCAAGGGAAGTATCCACCTTGAGAGTCAACCATCACAAATATCTTGTCTCAATACCCATGTCAGTCCATGTTCATTTGATCTACCAATTACATCTCTGTGTCTGTTTCATGTCATTGATGGGGGATACATCAAGGCCCTCCTTCGACGAGTCTATTCCTATCGACTTCAACACATTATCCAGGAACTAGACTTAGAAACCAATTAGTACTTTGGGACCTGCATGCCTTAATGGCAGGCCTCCTCAGATTCGACAGTGGGTTTACATCATTGACCTCTGATTGGATGATTCCATGGATGTTCGACTTCAACTCATCCATTCACATTCGTTGGAATGTACTAGAAGTACCCTGGGAATCATTGACATCAATGGTGATCTCCCTCGCGCTTCTTAACGGTTTACATCATTGACCGATAATCAAGTGGTTTCTGCCATGTTCGACATCAGTACATCTATTCACATGGTTAGATTCGTACTACATCAGGATCGGTAAGAAGACCCTGGGTTGAGTCGTCACTCTTATATGTACTTTACCTAGGTTGTGAAGGAGTTTCTTTTGAACAATAACACATATACTGTTACATAGATCCACTTTGTATTGGTCATGGCTATGTCTTGTCATCTCGTAGATCCACTGTGTATTCTTCATGGCTACAACCATTTTAGGTCATAGGAGTATAGATCCACACTGTATCCTCAGTGGCTATACCTTTTATCAATACAATTATGGATCCGTAGTGTATTTTATGGTGGCCATATCTTGCAAGTCTTTATCACCCAAGCATAGGTATGCCTACCTTGGGTTTGAAACATGTCATAATATTTGTTGATGTTTGTGTGCATCTTCTGTCAGGTTCTTTGTGTTTATACCGTTGTTTGAAAGTATGCAAAGCATTTCAGTTATCAGTTCTTGTCTTCTAACTTCATACTTTGGGGGGCAATCTGTTACACATCAAAATTACTCACTTCGATAGTGTCGCAAGTGTCATCATTACAAGTGTCGCATTTTGGTCGCAAGTGTCACAAATGTTAGAAAAAGAATACTGCCATAATTCCTATGTCGTGCTTATAAAGACATCAGAAAGATACTTGAAACACCTCAAACATTTGATTTGGAAGAAGAGGAATGGGTTAACAAGGTTATGAACCTCTTTCCATTTGAAAGAACCACTAAAAATTGAGTTTCAAAGGAGAACGCTCCCCTATACCACTATTAGGAGTGTTGGCGCTCCCCTATACACTCTTAGGGAGTGTTATAACGCTCTGTCTACCCTTTTTGAGGAGTGTTGCTGCTGTTAGGAGTGATAGCGCCCCCCTATGCATTGTTAGGGAGCGTTATAGTGCTCTGATGCCCCTTTTGGGGGAGTGCTACCTATTTTGGGTGAAAATTGGTTTGTTGAGAAGAATGAGGAAAATATCTCTTCAATCTCTGAAGGCAGTTGGATTCGAATCCTTGGTCAAGCCATGATATTAGGGAGGATCCATAACTGAAGGAGGAAAATCCTCAACTTACCCCAAGGATATCTCAAGTGGTTGGGCCTCTCTAAACCTATATAAACAAGCCCTCTCATGGTGAAAAAGGGGGGAATGATTGGAGGCATGAAACCTATGATCTCATAGGAAACACATAGTGAAGTGGAGGAGAATAATCAGTGAATTTATTGTCATTCTGATCACGGGTCTTTTGAGCAAGGGTTAGACAAGGAGGACTTGATGAAGTTGCCACACTTGCATCTACGATTGTAATTTTTCTTCGTTGTCGTTCTCATCAATATAATATGCTTGGCCTGTTTCTTTCTAGTTTGTGCTTGATATCACATGAACTTGTCTCTAAGTAGATAGATCTGTTTTAAGCTAATCTCAGTAGGGTAGGAAGCTGGTTGTATCTTGTTTGTCTACAGGGCTTATCGAAGAGTTCAATATTGGAGCTCAACTCGGATTGTGCAGGGACAAACGCCGGTAAAAGGTACTTCTCTTCTCCTTCCTCCTCACACATTAGTTTATCTAGATCTAAAAGGAATTCAGTGTCCATGATAAGCATCTTCTGTCTTAAGAGTTAAGAGTCTAGCTCTCAAGAGGAGATCTACCTGTTCGCAGGGAGATTTTCCTTCAACACCAAGATGGACCATATTTTTAAAAAGGTAGTAGGTTCCCACCATATTTCCTTGCTAGATGTATACTCTGGTTATAACTAGATATCAATGTGTGAAGAAGAAAAAAAAAACAACATTCACCATCCCATGGGGGATATTCGTGTGTGAAAAAATGCCCTTCAGGCTGATGAATGAATGGGCCACCTTCCAGAGGGATATGAACATAGCCTTCGTGGGGGAAAAATAAAAATGTATGGTTAGATATTTGGATGAAATCACCATTTTCTCCAAATCCGATGATGAACATTTATAGCACCTTGAGCATATTTTCTGGAAATGCAGAAGGTATGGGATCTCTTTGAATCCCAGGAAGTCCCACTTTTCTATGCCAGAAGGTAAGCTCTTAGGAAACATTATATCAGCAGGAGGAATAAAAATATACCCTAAGATATTTGATGCCATTTAGGAAATTGAAATCCCCAGAAATAAGAATTATATTCAATCTTTTATAGGAAGAATAATTTTTTTAAGGTGCTTTTTGCCAAACTTTGATGAAATCATAAGTCCTATCACCAACATGTTGAATAAATATTTTGTTATTAAGTGGTCACTGGAGGAAAAATCAACATTCCAAAGGATCAAACAAGATTTGGTTGAAGCCCCCGTATTGGTCAACCTTGACTATGCCAAATAGTTCTTTATCTTCTCTTTCGCTTCCGAGGAAACCATTATTGTTGTACTGCTGCAAAAAAATGAAGAGTGCATGAATAAACCATATCCTTTTTCAGAAAATCTCTCCGAGATGCTGAGCTAAATTATGACATATTAGAAAAGAAATCCTATGAGTTGGTCAAAGCTTTGAAGGCCTTCAAGGTGTATGTGTTACAATCTAGCATAACAACCTATGTTCCTAGTAGTAGTGTCAAAGAGATTTTGGTCCAGCCAGACAGTGAAGGGAAGAGAGGGAAATGGATTGCCAAACTATTGGAGTATGACTTGCACATAAAACCCACCAGGATGATTAAGGGACAAGGACTTGCCAAGTTGTTATCAAAATAAAACTGTAAGGTGTTGGAATTGGATTAGACCTTCACCCAATCAAGTGCACCCATGACACAGTCTGGACAAGATAACATGGAGGTATCTAAAAACTACTCTTATTCACCTTGGTACAAAGATGTTATTTAATTTATACAACATCTATAATGTCCACGAGATTTTAAAAAGACGAGGGCCAGATCTCTCAAATTAAAAGCTATAAAATTCTACATTTTAAATCAGAACATGTATTGGAGGGATCACGTCACAACATATATGCACATGGGATTTTTTGGGGGACACCAACATTAGAAATCCATAACCCTCAAGATCCCAAGGGTAGGGTAGTACTGGCTCACCCTTTTCTCTGATGTATTCACCACAGTAAGGGCATGCAATGAATGTTATAAGTTTGTAGGAAAACATAAATTACTCTCACTACCCCTAAAGCCTGTCACTACCAATGGCCCCTGTCAACAATGGGGGTTAGATTTCACAGTTGAGATAAATCCACCCTCCAGCAGGCACCACAAGTGGATTCTCACTGCCACTAACTACTTTACCAAATGGATCAAGGCTATGCCCACCAGGAATTCTACTTACAAGGTGATCATGAATTTCTTGGAGACCAATATCTTTGCCAGGTTCGACTGCCCTAGAAATATTATAATAGACAATGCCCAGGCATTCAAGTCCAAATCCATGATTGAATTTTGTGGTAGTAATAACATTTCCTTAACACATTCCACACCCTTTTACCCTCAGGGGAATGGGCTAGCCGAGTCATCAAACAAGACTCTCATCATGATCATCAAGAAATTTTTGATTGAAAACAAAAAATCCCGGGACTCTAAACTTAAGTATGCCTTGTGGGATGATAGGATCAACATCGAGAGGTCCTTGGGAACCTCACCATTTCAACTAGTATATGGGATAGATGATGTCTTCCCTAGTCAACTCGGTCTACTGGTTCTAAAATTATTAAGAGAAGAAATTGAGGAGCCAAATGGCATCCAGAGGAGAATATTTCAGAATATAGAGGTTCAACAAAAGAGAGAAGCATTGAATCAGATAACTGAGGCATACCAAAGCAATATCAAATCAAATTTTGATAAGAAAAACAATAAGGATATCTTTCAAGAAGGAGAAATGGTCTTGAGGTGGGATGCCAGAAGGGATGATAAGCCTAAGCATGATAAGTTTGATAACCTTTCGTTTGGTCCTTTTAAGGTGGTTGAGGTTCTAGACAATAATACATTTGTTTTACACAATCTAGATGATACTGAGATCTTTGGAGGCCCAGTAAATGGGCGCTTCATGAAACACTATTTTTTTTGAAAGACTGAGTGAAGGTCCCTCTTGTAACATATTTTCTTTTCTTTTTTTAGTTGCATTTGATTAGTTAGTTTGTGTGTGAATAAAGACTCCATAGCCCAACAAAGGCAATGGGGTGTAACTTTTGTTTTTAATTCTATAATATGCATGGATGAGAGACAGTAGTAGATATACATGGATGGAAGACAGGAAGAAGAGGTAAGAAAAGGAAGGTGGTAGCAAGTTATTGAGTTCCAAGGAAGTGATCTCTTGACTTCAACACCCCACAGGGAGGTGCTGTCCCCAGTTGGAGCAAATGTTGAGACCTAAGTCTGCACCTCTACCCTTCCTCTCTCATTTCCTTATACCTTCATCAAAATTGTTCCTTTTATGTTTGGTTAAGTTGGCTCCCCATTACTAAATGACTCAGTTTTTATCGTTACCTTTCTTGATTGACTCCTTTGCACCATATTTTTGTTTTCTTGAAGGATAATTACATGTCATGATTTGGTTTGAATTACTTGTAATCAAATTTTCTATAGGTTGAGCTCATAGCAGGTATAACAATGTTTTATATGAAGAACATAGATGATTACAAGAACCAAACTATTCTTTCAAATGAGGATTGGTGCACTAGTTTTGAAATCATTTTATAATTTAATTTGTTATTTTAAGTATTTTAACCATTTGAACGGTGCCTACATATGTGCAACTTCATAAACAAGCGCCTCCACACTAAAATACACACAGTTCCATAATTACACAACATCACGAAGACGCTTTGCGGTTGAGTTATCCTAGAATTATGGTTAAATAAACCATTCTTGATTATGTAATAATGAGATGAATATCAATGTTTTTTTTAGTAAATCTATCCTAGATGTATATTTCTTGTCATTCCATTTCCGTTGGTATGTGGAACACCACATAACTCCTCACGATTTGAGAGTTATGGCCTTACGAAGTTGGAGGACCCTCATATGATGACTTGAAGCCCCAAAAGGTCAAAGAAGTCAAAATGTTTACAAAGAGGATATTATTTAAATAAAGTGAAGTGATCATTTAAATAAGAAAGTAAAGTGACAAAGTCAAGGAGGACTATTTAAATAATGAAATAAATGGAGAACTTTCTAATTATGGAAAGTAGTTATGATAAGGTTAACCCTAAAAGGAGGAAAGAGGGTTAAGTGGTCAAGTGGCTATTGGATACATGGACAAGTGGAAAATGGGGAAAAGTTAAACATAAGTGACTATGTAGACAAAGTGACCTAGAAGATGCCATTCTAAGGGAGCTACTTGGAGAGTATAAATAAGAGGCAAGGGTCTCTTGTAAGATTAATCGTTTGAGCATGTATTGAAGATATATTATGAGAGAGAGAGAGTCTGGAAGATCTCATGGATGCATCAAAGTTTCTGTAAGTCTGAGATCTTGACGGTGAAATTTTCAGAAGTTTAGAAACCTTAGTTTCGGAAGGAGTATGCGAGCATCAGTGGGCTAGATAGCTTACATACCCAGGCTGAAGGAAGATAGAGCACGTACATACACGGGATGAAGGAGGATAGAGCACACACAGTGAAGAAGTCGTGAATACTTGGATGTGAGATTATAATCAGGTTCTTGAAGGCTGAAGCAAGTTCCAGATCTTCACTCTATGGGCTCAGATCTGCCATAGAAACTTTGGTATCATTACATAGTTGTCTTGATGGATACTCTTGCATATTGTATGGTGAATGCTTGAAGCATTCTTGGTGTGGCTGCTATGATCTTGTTTGTTTTAGTTGATGGAGTGAGAAACACTCTTATGTTTCAGTACTGATATGACTTCCATAGTATACTTGTTGCTTATACATCATTGATTAGAATTCATATTGTATGGTTGAGGAGCATGAGCATGTTGTTGGAGAGTATGGATGTGTTATTGATTATGGTTCATATTGGATAGTGATAGACAAAAGTGAATGTGGATGAAAGCTGCAGAGGATCTGAGTTTGTCATAAAGAGAAAACCCTAAGTAAATCATAAGTCATACGCAGGCTATAATATAGATAGGCCACGTACATACACAAGATGTACTACTGGTAGGGCACGTACATATGCATGCTGCACTACTGACAGGTCGCGTACCTATTGACAGATTGGTATCTGTTGAGGATTGATGCCTCTTCTCAGTTGGTGTTGAGTTGTGTAAGCTGAGTCTTGCATTGTAGAGCTGTGCTCTTGTGTATTTGTAACTCTGTTTAGTTGTTGCTGATAACCCAAGGATTGTATTATGTAATAAAAAGAAAATTGTACATACATATTGTGTTCATTATGTTCCTTGTGGTGATGAATTGTTGATGATATACGTTGTTGTTATCTGTTGCTGATGTATGTTTACATTTGACTGGTTATAAATTACAATAATAATTGATGAATAAATGGTGATTTCTAACTAAGGAGTTTTGTGAAGGGGAAGTTTGAAAAAGATCCCCACACTCATTCACCCCCCCTCTAAGTGTGGTCGGTGTGTCCAACAATTTTGATCAGAGCCAGACTTCACTATAAGCCTTAACAAGATTGGAGGAGATCCATGGACACACAAATGGATGATGGAGTTCCAATCCTTGATGAGGAAAATTATTCTACATGGAGAATAGAAATGAAAGTGCACTTAAAGGAAATAGGAGCAGGTATTTGGAAGGAATCTATTGGTGGATCAACTCCTTTTAAGAACAAGTCAAAGTTTGCAGCTCAAAGGAAAGAAAGTAAGAATGACACATTGTCTCTCAAGACCATTCTTAGTGGACTCTCAAGTTCTATCAAATAGAGCATGTGACAATGCACTACCGCCAAGGATCTATGGCTAAAGCTAGTGGAGACATACCAAAGCAAGGAGGAAGATCTTGAATACAACTCCATCAAGAACAATGAAGATAAAGAATCTCCAAAATCCTCTATTTTCAATGATATTAAATATGATGATGTTGGAAAAAAGGAAGACCTTGAAGACAATTCCATCAAGATCAATGAAGGTAAAGAATCTCCAAAAACCCCCGATTACAATATTTCAAAATGTGATGATGTTGAATATTTCTCTACAAGTGAAGAA
>SNQJ01S0015177.1:18342-44533 GCA_010110895.2 Picea sitchensis
ATCACTATATTTATTTCCACAACTTTTCTTTTAAAGTATACAATCTATCTCAAAATTTCAGAACTTGAAACTGAGAAAAGTTCCCTCCTTTTCTCCTTCTTTTCTTATGCAATCTATCCCTCCTGGGATTTTCCTACTTTCTTCCTTGAGCAGTCTCAGTCAAGTTTACCTTGACCTCCCTTGGATATAACAACATGCTACAACAACAAGATTTTGTTCACAATGAATTATGAGGCTATGCATTCCGCAAATTACCATTCAGACATCATAATGGTCAACCATTCTATTCATTTGTTAGTATTTTATTCATACATTTTTGTTTTAGAATGTAATCTAGGATTCTTATGTAGATAGGATTGCAACCTATTTCCTAATTTTGCAGCAGTCATTAACATTATAACTCTGTTTTCCTAACAATTTCTTTACACATATCCTCCACCATGAATTTCTTTATCATGCAACTCTCTTGTTGCATATCTGTCACTATCCGAAATGAATTCAATCCTGAGTCATTTCGGCCTCATCATTTTAGAAGTTTACCCATAATTTTCATAAGGGATATAAGAATGGACTCTTATTATGCATTTGGATTATATATTTAAACCAATACCTCTATTTTATTATCTGGAATTCACATTTGTTCTTTCATGTAGTTCACCACATGCACCCGCATGATGTGTGTGTACCATAGGCACACTCACAATTTCACATACATATATAAAATTATTTCACTCATTATTTGTTCATAATCATCTATCTACATGCAGTTCTTCCAAGGCATACTCATTTTTCCTTCTTGTCATAACAATAGAGAAATCCTACTCATTTATTCTTTCAACAATTTACACTATATTTTCTTGAGTAAAGGAACACATCCTCCTCAAGCTATTATTCCATCAAGACAATTCAGACCCTTCCAACATAGGGTCAACCATGCATCCATGGAGCTACTTAGATATGGAAAGTACAAATCTTTCCTCACATCTCACTTATTCAGTCATTCATATCATACTTTTAAGCATGTATGTATTTATTTTCATATATGTATGTGCACCACTTGCACCTTTTTACCTCATTCATTCACATTTATTTTAACATCATTTAGTCACCAATTAAAATCATAATTATGCTGCCTCTTTACAAGATAACAACCCAAAAAATGTCACTCTTTCTCATTGCTCTTTTATCATTTTATCTTAGCTCCTTCCGAGGAATTCCATATTTCCTCAATTATTATTTAAAAAAAAAACTTAGACCCTCCATCATGCGGTCAACCATGCATCCATGACATTATTTAGTGCAGGAAAGAACACTCCTTGCCTTGCTTACCTCTTACTTAGGCAGTCATATCATGCTTTCAAGCATATAAGTATATCTATGTATGTATTATGTGCATTTCTTGCACAATTTTATATTGTTCTTTCATGTTTTTTCGAATCTTACAGTCATTCATATGATAAGTCCTATAGGGACACTGATAATTATGTTTCCCTCTTTTCATGAAAACAAACAACAAAAAGACACTCTTTCCCAACTACTATCAATGCATCCCACAAATCCAAAAATAGAAACAGGTAATTACAACATCACCCAAGGTATTGAGATAACAATTCCAATTTTCTCTTCCTGCCTCTAACCATTCTTGGTCGATAGACCCCTGCAAAGGAAATATTTTCCTAAATTCCCTCTTACTATTCTCTTACCATTTCCCACCATAGTCACATGACTACCATTCACCTTTGGGTTTCAATTCGACTCATTAGTTGCCAAGGAATGCTTCAACACTTCCTTTATTAGACCTCATATCAGTCTTTCCTTCAACATTGTAGCCTTATATTCGTAAGGAAATAAAAATCATTTATCATAATTTTTTTACTTATGATGCTATAATCAAATCATTACTAGCCATATGATCTATGACCATACCACATTTTATATCTACTCATAGACTATAATAAGCCTATTTGTATGTTACCTATATATTCAATCTTTACCATATGCACTCCATGATGTCTATGTGCACTACACATTTTATTCATGCCCTCAGTGCATATGTATTTAAACTATATTTCTTTGCATTCATATGCATAGAAAAGCCCTTAGGTTGATAGGCTCATATATTTTCTTTAATGCGACCATGAGCTCATAAACTTGCTCATATTCCCATATAGATTTACCTCTTTTATGAGGACTATCATTAGTTCAAAGAAATCCTTTTTATTTTCTTAACTGGGTTATTTCAACAACAAGTTTCATTCATTACAGGTCAAATAAAATGACCTTACACATCTTCCATATATATAGGGTTTAATATTTTATTAAAGTAGTAATTATTGTTGCTAAGTATTCTACCAATCCATACCAAATTCCTTTAAGCACAAGGAAAATTTCCATAAGGGTATTAACCCTTATATAATCATGCATTTTAATTGCAAGAGACTCTTCCTACCCTAGCAAGTAGACAATATTATAATTAGCCAAACAATTCATCTCACGTCCTCTGTCTGGTCTCATGCAGCTTCATAAAAAAATTCCTGTCACCTCTACCATTCACATTCAGGTGTTACCAAATAATCCCATAAACATATTCCCACTCCTGTAAGAGTAGTTATCGACTTGAAAAAGGGACAATATAATCCCTCTGCTGAAATACAATGGGGTGAATTTCCAAGGTGCAATTTCAATTTGTTATCCTTTCCTTCAAGGGAATTGTGAAGATAGCAAAAAATATTTTAATGCAGAGAAACTTTGCCCAACAAGCCTATCCTAGCCTTAATATACAGGTCCTTGATTGATCTGTGGCCCATCAAGCCCTAGTGATGTAGACTGCTCTAATACCACTTTGTAACACACTCAATCCCCTAAGTACCTTTTAAGGGATGGGGTATTGAATTTTCACTTTTCCTCAATCATCTCAAAACCTCTTCTCAAGGACACCATCATCTTCTATTCATTAAGAGATTTCCAACGACTGTCACCACACTCAAAACTGAGGTCTAGATAAGAAGTTATGACTTATTAAAGTTTTAACTCTTCTTTCCTTATAATTCCATGTGGCACCCATGTGGCTCCACATCATCCTTTAACACATACATGGCTTCTAGCGTGGCACTTTCCACCTGGCCCATTGAGTCCTTGTTCTTTCAAAACTCCTAATTCGACGACCCAGATTCACTCGGGGCCTTTTCCCTCTGAACGATGAGACAAAAGGTTAGTTATCCCACTCCGATGCCCTTTCTTTGAAAAACATTACCTTAAGATCCCATGGATCTTATTTATGATTGATCAAGGGAAATGATCATTTCAGTACATCTAGCATGCATGATGGTTAGCACCCATTCCCTCTTCACATTTTCTTACCTAGCCATGTGGGACCTACACTAGATCGATGACTATCATTACATCACACCCTCTCATGGATCAACAACCCATATACCACTTCATAGTTTCTCCATTACAACACATTTATTCCGATAATTTGAACCCATCCAATAGACCCACTCTGATGGACGATGGAGATCATTACTCCTTCCCTGATCAACGAATGAGATCTTATGGTGCCATCCCAAGGTATTTTCCTATGTTTAGGCCCACACTTGACCTTTCAGTGAATCCCCTATCGACAAGTGGCACTTGTATCTCCTGAAACGTGGCACCCATTTTCATACATATCCATGTACAATTTGATCGATTCCGCATGACATGTCGCACCACCATCGAGCGACATGTGGCCCACCCTTGTGCTGACATGTGGGCCA
The DNA here is from genome assembly GCA_010110895.2 of Picea sitchensis. Taxonomy (NCBI): domain Eukaryota; kingdom Viridiplantae; phylum Streptophyta; class Pinopsida; order Pinales; family Pinaceae; genus Picea; species Picea sitchensis. The sequence goes on from SNQJ01S0015177.1 coordinate 22,101, forward strand.
TCTGTAGAGAGATAAATCACCACTAGGCACCAGATATATGATCTTTCATCATGTAGTATGAACCTCAAGATTCTGGTCCTGGGGATTACGAGAATATTAGCTAATTTAATATCTTTATTGTGGGATCTCTAATTAATTTTACCATAGGGTTACAACCCCCTTCTCTTAACATGATATCTACAACTCAAAATCCTTGTGAGAGGATCTACCGAGTGTCGTAGTTTTGTCAACTACCTCCAATGTTACTCGACTCTTGAGATTTGATGATTGATATTAGATCTCGAGTCAAGGGATTGATGGTCCATATATCCTTTCACCTCCATCAGATCTCTTCCACTCCCCATAATTCTAATACTCTGAAATGATAGCTCCAATGGACATACAAGATCTCTCTGCACCCGTATTGATTGAAATGTTCATATCATGACACTTGTCCTTTGTGTATTGGATGGGTGATGTCATCCACTTCAGCATGACACCACCTTCCTCCCAATCTCAACCCGAAGGACCACCAAGACATACAATCATGATTACTTTCGACTGAGTCCGATGGATGATCAAGATTTCTCCTCAGAGTCTTGCCTTTTGTGTATCTTCATCCTGGTGGAACAAATTACCATATCTATTACACTATGATGGATAGTCACGATCAATTTGAATTCTCCCCCAGTATATTGACAGCTCCAGTTAATTTAGAGTCTCATCCTAGTATAACCGTGGAATACTTCGATGGATATTATATGATCAACAGTAGGAGGGTCAAGATCTCTCCATGCTACCAGATCGACGGTCGAGACTACGTCTCACCCTAGATCAAATGGAGGGCCCATATATAACTATTGTGCAAGATCAATGGTCATGATCTTCTGGAAAAAACAAGAGCCTTTACATAGGCTTGAAATTTCAGTCCAAGAATTAGTCAATTTCATGGGGTTTCACTGAGTCTTTTCAAGACTTGGGGAGTTTCATAAATCCTTGCTCAGGTCCAAGACAAAACTTTTCCTATGTAGGATATCTTTGATTCATTTCATTCCAAAAAATCCATCTGTCCCAGGAAAACCAAACACTGTGACACACATGTATATGGATCCAAGCACTACAACATAGATGTGGTCTCTATTTCCTCTTATCCTGAAATGTCCATTTTTCGCAGTCATCCAAAAACTCCGATAATCGATTTCCTCTATACATATGCATATATATAAGTATAACTATAATTTTGCGCACAATTAGCAAGGTCACAATTTCATTCCTTTAGCTAGAACTGATACAAGGCTCAAGCATGCACATGCAGAAACATGCCCATAACCATATGATTTCTCAATTTCTAGAATGCACAACATACAATAGATCCACCAATCTAATCTTCAATCATGCATGCACATCCTTGAGACAATTAAATACATTTAGTCATAAATTACATTCAATACAGAAAGTTCAAAAATACCTATCGGTTATGGTTGATAACCAACCAGCTAATTATGGGTGTTCACCTTTCCACCCAACTGTAGGCTCATATGCATTCATTCTTAGCACTCTGGCCACCCCTGTGCCAAGCCATGATGCCACCATGGAGCCTCTCTCAAGTTCTCAACAATTTTTGAAGGACAATCTTTTTCACACCACTCTTGTTATAGGTTTTCCCTACACCCACCTAGCTCATGCCTCAACGAGGTTTGTCAGATACCTTCCCAGTATCAAAATCCTAGCCTTCTCAGTTCATGTTGGGATTTTGTTTTGGAATTTCCACCCAAATTCCATAGCTTAAGCTATTTTCCTTTACTGTGTTTTTACATAGTCCTCCCCCCTAACTATGGGATCCAAACTCCCTCAAGTTATCTCCCTTAGAGTCTCTCACTCCTTAATTTTCCATCTCTTGTCCATATTCTTCCTTGAGCATTCCCTACACATAATCCCCTTGGGAAGGTTCTCGACCTGCCCCTTCTTTTCTTCTATCAGGAGGAACCTGTGGGTCAATCTGGCTTCAAACTTGGTACTCTGTTGTACATTTGGCTGGCATCCTCTGCTATCCTAGCCATATTTTCCATACCTTCATTCATTGAGGGTGGTTGGTTTCTCAACCACCAGTCCTCCCTCATTAACTATTTTACCTTGATATGAAGGCTAAGGGAAAATTTTGAATATTTATAAAATAAGACATCAACAAAGTGGTTTTGTCCTTTAGCCTAATGAACCTTATCTCATTCCTCCATTGTTATCATGACCAATAATTTTAAGGCTTCACCCCCACAGTTATCTATTGACAGTTACAATTAAACAATAACATAGTTACAATATTTGCATGCCATTGCATAGAAATCACTAATTACGATTAATTACAAGATGGGGGAAACAAGGGTGTTGCAGCAATGGCTTGGTACTAAGTGTGTCCTCAAGTTCCCTTTTTCTTTTCTTCAATTTAATGGTTTGCAACTCTTTTTCCGAAATTGACTCTGTAAGAGCATCTCCTATATAATGATGTAGTTGCATGAGTTTAGATGGTGCAACTCTTGACACATCAAATACTCACCTTAATTTTTGAACCACAAGGGAATTACCTTTTTGACTTATATCTTATCACGTTCATTCATAAAACATGTTTTTATATTGTGAAAATAAAGTCAACATATTATCAGTATTGGGGGGGGGGGATGTGGGGTCTCAAGGGGATTATAGGTATTGGGGGTATAAAAAAGGGAATATAATAAAAATAAGGGTTTCTTTTATTAAAATGATGTATTAGGAGGGGGGGTTAAACAAAAGGATTTTGAGAGATATTTCTCAATATCTAGTGAAATTAGGGGTATTATTTAATATCCCATGAATGAATGCGCTATGTCACAGGTTCGCTGAGTGAATACCCTGTGTTTTGAATAACATTTTTTTTTTGAAAATGACCCTCTGTATCTGCAACTTCTTTCTTTTCCTATTATATTGAGTATTGTGCAGTGTTAAGGATGAGTTTTCAAAGAACATGGGTTCCTCTATTGCGAGGTACTATTTAATTTCTTGACTTTCAACAATTCTTCGAGCTACCCATTCCGATAGATTTTTACCCTCGATTTCCATATCTTCAATATTTATCAGGCTTCCTATATATTATGAATTGTGTTAGGAAATAAAAAATACGGGACAAAAAATAATATTTCAAATCATAGCAAAAACACATGTAAATCACAGAAGATTTATGTTGGAAAACCCTTACGGGAAAAACTAGCCAACAATAGAGATATTATTTCCCTTGGCCAAATCCAGACTGGCCAATGTTCTAGCCCTGATTGAGTGATCCTTCACTACTCAACCCTTGAAACATTATAATGGAGTATCACTAGCCTTTTATATGATTTCACCATGTCTCATGTCTCAAAGTATTGCATTTCCTCTATAACGTAGGCAAGCGAGAGAATAACAATGTCATGGAGCATGTTGTTTGAGATTGATTAGTGTCTTTGGTGGAGTAGTACATGTAAGAATACAACAATGCATTAGAGAAATCAATAAACATTGGATACGTCCTAAACATTTAATGTTAGGAACTATTGATAGACATCGGGTCTAACATTAATCCCTATATCTTGAAACCTTATAAATTATGTGAATTTTGCATCAATACTTATCCTAAGTTATCTATTTTTGCTTTGATATGAGGCCAAATAAGACCTCAAACTTTAAACCTTGGATAAAAGATGAAATGAAACTCCAAAAATTTATGATTTTTTCCAAAACTTTAAGTTAAAACAATGACTAAGTCTTTGGTTTACGTGCAATATTAATAGAACAATAGAGAATTGATTACTATAATCCCTACAACCCAAAGGGTAGGGACTAATAAGGTAGAGAACTTAATCTTGTGTGTAGAGATATTTATATTGGTGTAAAGGTTATAATTTATTTACAATACAAAATGGCTAGCAAGACAACTTAAAATTGGGTGTAGAGATATTTATTTGTACCAGTGTAAATGTTATAATTTATTTATAATACAAAATGACTAGTGATATGTTCATAAGATGTAGTAAACCTTAGTAGTTAAAATATCAAAACATGAAAGACCAACCCTTAAACTTGAGAATTAAACCCTTGTCTTTAGAAATATCAAAACACACACACCATAAACACAAGAGTGTAGTGTAGAGAAAAACCTTGATGTACAATAACCCCATTAATTATTCCTTTTGAAAGGAATCACTCCATGATCCATGATTTATACAATTAAAGTTATGCTTCATAAGGAATTCTAGTGAATTTCTTCTACTTCTTTGTATAGTTTATATCTAACCTCCTAATAACTTTCCAGTAGGTGGAACCTTCTAGTAAGCCTTCTTACAATTACTACTTTCACTTTCTATCTAACCTCTAAAGAAATTTATAGTGAAGGAACTTTCTAGTAGGTGGAACCTTCTAATAATCCTTCTTACAATTATTTCTTTCACACTGTATAGAAACCTATCTATATACTTAATGGGGTGAGGGTAGTACCCCATATTATGCTCCCCAGGTACATTACATTCCATCCCTCTTTGCATGTTCTTATGTAACTATTAAGTGGGACTATTTCATTTTTATGTCCACATTACATTCATTATCCCCCATGGGTACTTCTCAAGATACCCCATTTTATCCTCCCTAGGTACATTAAATTCCATTTCCCTTCACATGGTTTGTCCTTTAAACATGGTAGGAAGAGATACAATATGATTTGCTAAGAAATGTAACCAATGTTGGACACACCGACTGACGCAGACCCCCACCTCAACTGGGTCCGCTGACCTCCCGGTCTTTGGATATTCTTATTCCCCTGGGCCGAAATGGCTCTTTAGTTCCCACTAGAACCTTCACTGCAAATAAAACTACAGGTCCTTTTGGAAGTTACGCTCGCATGAACAAGCACTAGGCGCAAACCTCTACTCCGTGTGATCCCTGACTTAACCCAAATGGCTCTTCAAGTTCACGACTTCACATTTCAGGATTTCAGGATCCCTGTTGCGAATCACCCCGAGTCCTCCGATTCCCAAAACCCTAAAATGGGATAACAACCTTTATCTCCTCCCTTATGCTTCCACCATATGACCTCCAACCAAATCCCGTGCCCTCACCTCCGAGCGCGCCACGATTTTGCGACTTGTGAGTTCACAATGCGACTGTTCTCCCTTTTCCCAAAGTCTGAACTCATGAATTCTTTACAATAGATCAACGGTCCTAAGCCTCTCACGATCTGATCGTTCAGATTATTATTTCACGAAGTTGGGACTTCGAAACTCGTGACTTCCGGGTAGTCGTTTCCTCCACATTCCTGACTCCCAAAATGCTGAAGCTCCAATCACCAATCAATGGCTCTCATTGATCTAGATCTAATGGCTACTATCTCTCCTGGTCTTGTGAGTGTTGAAAGAAACTCGGTCTTAACCTCTCCTCTGATCTACTAGATCCAACGGTCTACAGAAAATCAATGTTTCTCCCTTCCAGAAATTCAACTGTCTATTCAGGTTCTCAAAGATTCCTGGCCAAATAACTTGGTGCCCTTCTTCCTGAGCTTGGTTTCTACGAGGTGAATTCAAAATTCATCCTTCTTTTGAACTTTCTGAGACTCTATCCCTTCTGAGCTTGATTCTGGCTGCAAACTCAAGGATTCTAAGGGACTCTTGCACTCACTCCTTACGGCCTTCACAATAACCTCTGATTATCCAAACACTCCAACTCTGTGTACTCCTTGTGACATAAGTTCTTCAATCACTCAATGGGTTGTAAAAAGTCCAAGACTTCAACTTGGCCTACACACACCTTGCACTACTCTATGCTATACTTTCACTTCTGTTGGTATAAGAACAACTTTATCTCTCCTGAGATTTTCTGAGGTAAAACTTAGAATCTTGTCATTGCACTCCTTGCGGACCTTCACTGCACTCCTTGCAAGAATTATCAGGATGAGAAGAAATTGAATCTTATACTCTCCCTGTCATAGACTTCATACATTCAACATGAAATCATACACATAAGGCATTAAAACAAATGCATAGAAGAGAATATAAGCAAACTGTAAACATACCATTCAATAGATGCAACCATTATCCATAACAACACCATGAAATTGGATCAAAGCATTGTTATATTAATTCAAAGGCTTTTGGTATCTGCTTATACAACTTCTACAATCTTTGTTCTTATCNCACTCCTTGCGGACCTTCACTGCACTCCTTGCAAGAATTATCAGGATGAGAAGAAATTGAATCTTATACTCTCCCTGTCCTAGACTTCATACATTCAACATGAAATCATACACATAAGGCATTAAAACAAATGCATAGAAGAGCATATAAGCAAACTGTAAACATACCATTCAATAGATGCAACCATTATCCATAACAACACCATGAAATTGGATCAAAGCATTGTTATATTAATTCAAAGGCTTTTGGTATCTGCTTATACAACTTCTACAATCTTTGTTCTTATCTGATCTCCTACGCTCTCTTTCTCTACAACTACTATTCTTACATTGAGAATCATATCATACAATACATCTACGAGAGATATTTCTTGAGTTTTCCATCCTACAACTCTCAGCTATCTTATTGAAATTAAAGTCTACAACTACTTTATATTTATTACATTAAATGACTCCAACCGACAGATGAGAGCAACGCTCAAGATTTGCATTACGATTCCCAAAACATTTAAGAACAATTATGTCCTCCTAGCTATTACATTAATGTTTCATCTTTTAAATTTCAAAACGTCTTCAAAATGCACACTATTGCGTATTAAACTATCCTCCACTTGCGCTTGCTGGTGATGCTCCTGCATCATACTCCTCTGGATGAAAAGTTCATGGACTCCTGTCCATGAGCTCCTGCACCATCTGTCCATGTTTCTGGATATCTTCTTCACTTTCCCAACTGGCATCCTCAATCGACTTTCCTTTCCATTTTACGAGATATTCAAAATATGTTTTTATTCGGGTCTTCTTGCCAGCTCTCTGATCAATGATATTTTCCATCCACGGATTTTTAGATACAGGCATCTTCTTGACCCACTGAACTTCCTATTGATTATATTCTCTTCTCACTTCATCTTCTTTTTAAGGGTACAAATCTGCTACGTTGAATATGGGTGATATGCCCACATCATATGGAAATTCTATATCATAAGAATTTGTCTCAAATTTTATCAGAATCTTACACGACCCTATCTTTTTCATCTTCAACTTATTATATGTTCCCCTTGGGAACCTTTCTTTTCTTAGATGTGATAAGACTAAATCTCCCACTTCGAGCTGAATCTCTCTCCTGTGTTGATTTTTGGGTATGTGTTATATTCTTTGCACGAGTAGTAGTGTCTTGGGAAACATGACACCTACCTCAGGAAACATGTCATGTATTTAGGTGGTTTTTTTTGGCACATGGTTTTTGCTGATAGTTTTCTATTTCTGGTTAAGGAATTAGGGTTTTGGACTAATATAAGTCATTGGGTTAGGGTTTTGGATTCCGCTGGCTCCTATATGTATATTGTATTGTAAACAATGAATGAATATAATATATGCTGGTTTTCCCGATTTGGGTTTCCAAGGGGAAAATATCTGTGTAATGTTTGTATTTTCCATTGTATCTTTGTGTTCTTTCTGAATCTCTGTCTATAGTAGACATTGTACAAGGTTAGAATTTACACTAATCTGCTCTGCACTTGTATTCTTGGTTGGAACTCTGCAACCATTCTTTAATCTCACTGTGGAGCTCTTGCATCTCTGTTGCAAAATCTTCCGCTCCAACACTCCTGAATTCATTATGTTGTAATTCTCTCAACTAAGATACAAGGCTTCATTCCATAAATTATCTGGAATGGGCTCTATCCCGTGCTCCGGTTAGGAGAGTCATTATATGCAAATTCCTCTTGCGATATAATATGATCCCACTGAATATGATGTTCAGCTACTAAACTCTTCATTAAGTCTCACAAAATTCGATTTACTACCTCAGTCTGTCCATCCGTCTGAGGGTGATATGTTGAGATAAAAGATAGATTTTTCCCTAGCTTTTTCCATAGTGTCCTCCAGAAATGACCAACGAATTTGGTATCTCCGTCCGAAACAATTCTCTTGGGTAAACCATGATTTCGAACAACTTCTTTGAAAAACAGGTTTTCAATGTGTGTTGCATCACTGGTTTTCTGACATGTAATGAAATGTGCCATTTTTGAGAACCTGTCGACTACCATGAATATGGAATCACAAGCCTCTCTATGTCCTTGTAAGTTCTAACAAAAAATCCATGCTTATCGCGTCCCACAACCTCTCTAGTATTGGAAATGGTTTATACAACCCTGTATTTTGTCTTTTCCCCTTTGCGTGCTAGAAAATTATACATTTGTTCAAAAAATTCTTGACATCTGTCCTCATTCCTGGCCAATAATACAAACTGTTCAGTTAGGCAAATGTTTTATCATGGCTGAAATGTCCAGCCAATCCTCCACTATGCTTTTCCTTAAAAATATTTTCTCTCATAGAACTCTTCGGGATACACAACTGATTTCCTTTGAATAACAACCCATCCTGAATCAAGTATTCAATCCATTGGCTTCTTTCTCTCAGAAAAATATTCTCACATGCTTCATAAGCATCCTTGAAATCTAAATCATCTCTGTACATTTCCTTAAGGCTATCAAAACCTAAGGTCTTCACACGAAACTCCTATAGAATCAAACATTTCCTGCTCAATACATCAACAACCTTGTTAGCATTTCCAGAAATGTGCTTTATAACAAAAATAAAGTTCTGCATAAATTCAATCCATTTTTCATGTTTCTGGTTCAATTTCTCCTGTCTAGCTATACAATGTAAGGCCTGGTTGTCTCTATACAAAATGATCTCTTTTGGAACCAGGTAGTGCCTCCATTTCTTCAGTGCCTGTATTAATGCATAAAATTCTTTATCATATGTGGAGTAAGTCCTCTTGGAATCATTCATATTCTCACTGAAGTATGCAAATGGTCTATTGTCTTGACTTAAGACTGCTCCAATCGCAAATCCACTTGTCTCACATCTCACTTGAAATGTTTTATTAAAATTTGGTAGAACCAAAACTGGCTGTCCAATTATCTTCTCCTTTAACAACTTGAAAATTTTCTCTGCTTCCTCTGTCCAATGAAAATATTTATTTCTTTTCTTGAATGTGTCCATCATTGATGCACAAATTCCACTAAAATTTCTGATGAACTTCCTATAAAAACTAGCTAGTCCATGGAAGCTTCTGACTTCAACGATATTCCTTGGCGACGAATATTCTTTGATAGCTTTTACCTTCTCATGATCCATCTTCAACTCATTCGAAGAGATCACAAAACCCAAATAAATAAGTTCCCTCTTCATAAAAGACAACTTCTTCATATTTATCAACAATTTCTCCTGTTGCAACCTCCTCATCACTAGAGTTAAATGTCTCAAATGTTCCTCCTCATTTTTACTGAATATCAGTATGTCATCAAGATATACAATTACAAACTTCCCAATAAAATCCTTCAAGACTTCGTTCATTAATCTCAAAAAAGTACTTGGTGCATTCATCAAACCAGACGACATGACAGGCCATTCATACATCCCTTCATTCATCTTGAATGCCATCTTCCATTCATCACCTTCCCTCATTCTAATCTGATGATATCTTCTTTTCAAATCAATTTTTGAAAAAAACTTTGCTCCACTCAACCAATCCATCAAGTCATCCATCCTGGGTAAAGGAAATCTATACCTGATGGTGATTTTGTTTATATCCCTCAAGTTTGTACACATTCTCCATCCACCATCCTTCTTCTGACTTAACACTATTGGCACAGTGCATGGAATCGATATTTCTCTAATCAACCCTTTGTACATCAAATCCTGGACTTTCTTCTTGACTTCTTCATTCTCCTATGGCATCAATCTGTACGCTGCTTTGTTTGGTAAACTCGCTCCTGGTATAAGGTCAATGTGATGGCTTATAATTCTGATGGGAGACAACAAACAAGGTAAATTGTCCACCACTGTATCAACGAAATTCTCCAGTAGTTCTTGAATTTCCTCAGGTATATCATCTATTGAGGTACTGGTGAAGATGAATCTAGGTTTTCTCACCACAAAAAACTACATTTCTTTGTCCTTCTTGACTTCAACTAGAAGTTCCTTCCCACTCATGAGAAGTATAGTATTGCTTGTTTCTTCTTTCACCTTCTTGTCTTCAGTTGGCAGAAACATATGTGTCCTACCATTCTTCTCCAAGGTGTATGCATTCCTTATTCCATCATGAATAACATTTCTGTCATATTGCCAAGGCCTTCCCAACAAAAGATGACAGATGTCCATGGGAATAAAATCACATAAGATATCATGTCTATATCCCCCTATCTTAAATTCAACTAAACATCGTTTAGTGACTGTTACCTGATGTCCTTTTTGTAACCACGAAACCTTGTATGGGCTTGGATGTGAAACTGTCTCTAATTCTATATTTTCCACCATATATGTGGATACTAGATTATCCATGCTTCCACTATCAACTATCACCTTGCATACGCTATCTTTGGTCTTGCAAGAAGTTCTAAATAAGTTGTTCCTCTGGACTGGATTCTCCATCTCTTTCTCTGGCTTCAAGAGAATTTTCCTCATCATCAAGGATCTTCCACCTTCTGCATCTTCTGCCTCAAGATTTCGCCTTTGTGCTTCTAAAATGTGAGCTTCTACTCCTCCATTCCCCTTTCTATTGGGAAATTCAAAGGATTTGTGTTTGAAATTTCCACAAACAAAACACTTTATTTCACCACCTCTACCTCTTCCTCTTCCTTTTCCTGGGAAAAGTGTTCTATTAGCATCTTGGCCTCTTGGCGAGATTCCCTCCCCTTTACGGGTGGTTATAGGGGTTTCTTTCTTGCATCCTTGGCTTGTGGTATGTCACGGGCAATTGATTTGCCTCTGCTATGAATTCTACCTCTTCCCCTTTGACCTTTCTTTAGGGCCAATTTCACTTCTACCTTTGAAGCAATGCGATAAAGAATATTCCACATTTCTAATTGTCCTGCCATGCTCATATCATCTTGAATGTGCTATCTTAGGCCATTCATGTCGGCAACTTTTGTCATCCTCGCGATGAACAGCTTTCGATGTTTAACCTATAAATTCTCCGGTGTGTACTCCTTAAATGTCATCATTTTCTGTCTCAAATTTTGCATTATTTGAAACAAATTAATTTGGTAATCCACGGGTATGAATTTGGCTTTCATGTTGGCGACCATCCTATCCTAGATTTTAGTCTTTGTTTTGCCCCTTTGCAACACCTATCAACTGTAGTTCATCCACCACAATGATGTACATGCCTTTTCGGTCCTGAGTGACAACATGCTTTACTTTCTTATCTTCGCCGATATCCTCACTTAGTCAAAGTATTTATCTAGATCCCTAAACCAATCTAGTGAACTCCCTCAACATCTAAGTTTCCTTCATACATGAGGATGTCCATTTTTTCTGGAATCTATCCTTGCAACAACTTTGAATAAACGTTCCTCTACGCAACATATTCAGCTACAACTTCTTCTTTGGATCCATCTTCATTTCTCACTTTCTCCCTCAGTATCTCCGATATATCCAGTATTAGTTGTTCATCTCTATGATGTCTCCATAGCATCAATCGAGGAGCACCAAAGTTATCACCATTTCCTTTCCACGGTCGTCGGGCATTGGTCTCTCTTGACGTATTCTTGGTGGAATTGTTTCAATATATCCACGTAGAATTTGAATCAGAACTGTCCTCTGTCTTCCCTCTGCAAAAAACAATGGTTGTTAGCTCTAATACCACATGACGTAGACCCCCCTACCTCAACAGGGATTTCTTTAGAGCCTCCGGTGTTTGGATCTTCCCTATTCCTCTGAGATGAAATGGCTCTTTTGTTCTTTCTGGAGCCTTCACTGCAAATAAAACCACTTGTCCTTCTAGAAGTTATTCCCATGCGAACAAGCACTAGGCACAAACCTCTACTCCACGTGACCCTTGACTTAACCCAAATGGCTCTTCAAGTTCGTGACTTCATGTTTCATGATTTTTGGATCCTTTCTGCGAATCACCTCGACTCCTTCAATTCCAAACCGAAATGGAGCCTAACAACCACGAGATCACGCCTTATTCTTCCACCATACATGACCTCCAACCAATCCAGGGGCCTCGCCTCCAAGCATGTTGCGATTTTGGCGACTTCATTGAGTTCCGCGATGTGACTCTTCTCCCGCTTTTTTGTGAAATTACGAACTCGTGACTTCTTTACAATGGATCAACTGTCCTGAGCCTCTCACGATATGATGATTCAAATTCTTATTTTGCAAAGTTGGGACTTCACAACTCGCGACTTCCGGGTAGTCATTTCCTCCGATTCTACGGATCCCAAATCTTAGAAATCAATCACCAATCAATGGCTCTGATTGATCCATCTATAATGGCTTCCTATCTCTCACGAACTGCGAGGTGTTGAAAGAGACACTTCGGTCTTAATACCTCTACCTTTAATCTGCTAACAGATCAAGCGGTCTGAAAATCCCGGTGTTTCTCCCTTGAGAGGTATAATCGTCTGTTCAGGTTCTCAAAGATTCCTGGCAAAATAACTTGGCGTCCTTCTTCCTTAGCTCGGTTTATATGAGGTGAATTGGACCCTCATCCTTCCTTTTAACTTTCCAAGACTCTATCCCTTAAGGCTTGATTAAGTTTGCAAACTCGAGTTCTAAGGGACTCTTGCATGCCTCCTTGCATCCTTCACAATAACCTTCATTATCCAAACACTCCAACTCTAAGCACTCCTTGCAACAAAAGTTCTTCAATCACTAACTTCTGGGTTGGAAAAAGTCCTAGAACTTCATCTTGGCCTATGCACCTTACTTGCGACTACGTATTTATCTCTCACTATGTGGGTATAAAACAACTCTATCTCTCTTTGATTGTTCCGAGGTAAAACTTCGAATCTTTTCTTGCCTCATGCGGACCTTCTTTGCACTCCTTGTAGGAATTATTAGGACAAGAAGCTGATTGAATATTATAATCTCCCTCTCACGGACTTCATACAAGAAGCAATTGAATATTATAATCTCCCTCTCACAGACTTCATACATTCAACATTAAATCATACACATAAGGCATTAACAAAAATGCATAACAGAGCATATAAGCAAATTGTAAACATACCATTTAATAGATGCAAACAATATCCATAACAACACCATGAAATTGGATCAAAGAATTCTTATATTAATTCAAAGGCTTCTGTACATGGGTTCTATAGCAAAAACTATCTGCTTATACAATTTCTACAGTCTTTGTTCTTCTTTTCTCTCGTACTCTCTCTTGCTCTATAACTACTATTCTTACAATGAGAATCATATCATACACTACATCTATAAGGGAGATTTCTTGAGTTTTCCCTCCTACAACTCTCAACTATCTTATCGAAATTAAAGTCTACAACTACTTTATATTTATTACATTAAATGCCTCCAACCAATAGATGAGATAAACTCTCAAGATCTGCATTATGATTCCCAAAACATTTAAGAACAATTATGTCCTCCCAGCTATTATATTAATGTTTCATCTTTTAAATTTCAAAACGTCTTCAAAATGCGTGCTGGTGTGTATCTAGTTTTCCTCCACTTGCGCTTGCTGGTGATGCTCCTACATCACCGACCACACTTAGAGTGGGGGTGAATCCATGTAGGGCTCTTTTAAAAAGTTCCCCTTCACAAAATTCCTTAGTTATCAATCACCAATCACCAATTACTCATCACTTATTGTTGTCATTTATAACTAGTTAAATGTGAACATAGATCAACAACTTATACTTACAACAAATATCATCAATAATTCATCACCACAAGGAACACAAAGAACACAAGATGCATGTACAATTTTATTTTTATTACAAACTACAATACTTGGGTTATCAACAACAATTGAATAGAGTTACAACTCCACAAAAGCACGATCTCTACAATGCAAGACTCAACTTACACAACTCAACACCAACTGAGAAGAGGAATTAATCCTTAGCAGACACCTATCTTTCAATAGGTACATGACCTGTCAATAATGCATCATGTGTATGTATGCGTCCTACCAGTAGTACAACTCGCACATGTACATGCCTAGTCTGTACTATAGCCTGCGTATGCCTTCTAAGTAATTAGGGTTTTATCTCTATGAAAAAATCAGATCCTTTACAATGTTTAGTCACATCTACTTATGTCTTTCATTGTCTAATCTGAACCATAAACAATCACAACAAATCTATGCTCTCCCACAACTTATTCATGCTCCTCAACCATACAATATGAATGCTACTTAATCATGTATAAGCAACCAGTATACTATGGTAATCATATCAGTACTGAACCATAAGAGTGCTTCTCACTCTATCAATAAACCAACATAACCATATCAAAACATCCATACCAAGAATTCCTTAACGATTCACCATACAATAAGCAAGAGTATCTATCAAGACAACTATGTAACCATACCAGAGTTTCTATGGCAGATATGAACCCATAGAATGCAGTTCTGGAACTTGATTCAGACTTCAAGAACCTAGAATAAACTCACACTCAAGTCTACATTGGCATCCATGAGAACTTGCAATCCCTCTATTACTTAGAATATATCTTCAAGATATGCTCAAGAGATGTTTTTCACAAGAGACCCTTGCTTCTTATTTATACTCTCCACGTAGCTTCCTTAGAAGCATCTTCTAGGCCACTTTGTCCACATAGTCACCTATGTCCAACTTTGCCCAATTTTCCACTTGTCCATGTATCCAATAGCCACTTGACCACTTAATCCATTTTCCTCATTTTAGGGTTAACCTTCTTATAACCACTTTCCATAATTAGAAAGTTCTCCATTTATGTAAATAATACTCCTTGACTTTGTCACTTCAATTTATTATTTTAATAATCCTCTTTGATTTTGTCACTTCACTTTATTATTTAAATAGTCCTTTTTTACTTTGTCACTTCACTTTATTAATTAAATAATCCTCCTTGAATTTGTCACTTCACTTTATTATTTAAATAATCCTCCTTGACCTTGTCACTTCACTATAAATAATCATCTTTGACTTTGTCACTTCACTTTAAATAATCATCTTTGACTTTGTCACTTCACTTTATTATTTAAATAATTTATTCTTTGCAAGCACTTTGACTTCTTTGACCTTTTGGGGCTTCAAGCCAACATATGAGGGTCCTTCAACTTTGTAAGTTCATAACTCTCAAACCGTGAGGTGTTATGTGACGTTCCACATACCACCGGAAATGGATTGACAAGAACTATCCATCTAGGATAGTTTCACTAACAAATTCATTAATATTCATTTCATTATTCCATAATTAATCATGGATTCTTTAACCATACTTCTAGGATAACTCAACCGCAAAGTGTCTTCCCGTGAGGGATTTCACCATAAGGGGACCAATTTGGAGTTCATCGTAAAGCGTCTTCCCATGAGGGCTTTTACCATAAGGGGAACACTTTGGAGTTCATCCATTTGTACAACCATTTCAAGACAATGACCACTTTAGATTTCACCACAAAATGTCTTCCTGTGAGGGCTTTCACCATAAGGGGACCACTTTGGAGTTCATCCATTTGTACAACCATGACAAGAAAATAATGAGTCATCTTTACATCAATCCAGCTATGCATCATATATCAATGACAACTCATTGATCCACCTTCATCTATGCATACGACTATGACTCCTCTTGACATCAATCCATTGACATCAAGGTCAATACATGATTAATCAATCACTACATCAATATACTATGACAAGACATTGTTCCTTTGACATCAATGACAAAATGATCCAACATCCAATTGGTACCAAGCATAAGCATACATCCATCCTAGAAAAATGTGAACATGGGTTCCAACTGCACCCTTTCCACCTCGATATCGATTTTGATTGTTCCTTTAGTGTCATGTTGTATTCCCCTATAACAAGTCACCTACAATCAAATCAAAGGGACACATCTGGCCAACAATGAAGCATCATGCCTAACTCCGATGGACCCAGAGAATTGAACCCATGACCTTGTGACAGAGGGCCAAGTCATGTTGTCTATTATGGTCCAGATGCTTAAGATATCACAATATAACAAAAGTACACATTATGCACAACAATGTGAGTGTGGAACACAAGTCCAATATATATAAGAGAGATGAGTTACACAATAACTCAAATAATAGTATAACCTCCTCCAAATATCCAAATACATTCATACATCACAATTCTCATGTCCTCAATAATGAATACATGATCTCTATATATACCTATTCACACCTACACATGAGACCCCTTTACTATTAGGTTGACCCTATTACATATATATTTACACATTACATGTACATTCATCCCCATATATTCCCCCCTTGGGATCATACCATATACATTTAACCCTTTATATTCCTCCCTTGGGTCATATCATAGAACCCTCCAAAAATATGTGTCCTCAAAGATTTGCAATTAAAGGATTCACATGTGATGAAACCAAGTAATATGATTTTATTATGTTCTTTCTTTCTTCTTTCCATTGGTGATGATCCATACATCCAAAATCAATTCTTTTTGGTTGTAATCCTTGGTGGCTAGTTGTTGAATTTTCTTTCCCTTGATTCCATGTATTGTTGTTGAATCTTCTCCAATTTGTAGAAGATGTTGGTCTATGATAATATCTTGTTAAATAATGGTTTTGTGATGCCTTGTTACATGAATATTGATAAGTATTCCATCTTCTTCCTTGATAATGATGATATCAACCTTCTTGTCTTCCTTGAAATATTTCCTGACAATGAGAGTGTCGATATGGATTCACATTTGATGGTTTTTCTTCACTCTACACACATGTTTCATCTATCTTCTTTTAAGAGATAATGGAACCCTCTGTCCTCTTTGTTTGGTCTTTGATTACTCTAGCCTTGGAGATAATACCATCATATTAGGAAAATGTACCAAATGCTTAAAATATCATAACAAAACATAAGTACACACCATGTATAGAATGTGAGCGTAGAGAAAAACTCCAAGATAGATAAGTTATACAATAAATCCTTAAAGAATAAGATAACCTCCTCCAAATACCCAATTATATTCATACATCACAATTCACATGTCCTCAATAATGAATACATTATCTCTATATATACCAAATCACACCTACACATGAGGCCCCTTTACTATGAGACCAATCCTATTACATATATATTTACGCATTACATGTACATTTATCCCCATATATTCCCCCCCTTGGGGTCATATCATATACATTTATCCCTATATATGCCCCCCTTGGGTCATAACATAGTACCCTCCTACAAAAATATTTGTCCTTAAAGATTTGCAATTAAAGGATTCACATGTGATGAAACCAAATAATATGATTTTATTATGTTCCTACTTTATTATTTCCATTTATGATGATCCATCCATCCAAAATCAATTATTTTAAGGTAATTCTTGGTGGCTAGTTGTTTCATAATTTTGTTTCTGATTCCATGTATTGTAGTTGAAGCTTTTAAAATTTGTAGTAGATGTTGGTCAATTATAGTATCTTTTTGAATAATGGTTTTGTGATGCATTGTTCCATGAATATTGATAAGTATTCTATCTTATTCATTGATAATTATGATATCAACCTTATTTTATTCCTTGAAATATTTCCTTGTAATGAGGGTGTCGATATGGTTTCATATTTTGCAATTTTCCTTCACTCTGCACATGAATTTCATATATCTTATTTTCAAATACAATGAAATCCTATATCCTCTTTTCTTGGTCTTTTATTACTCTAGACTTGGAGATAATACCATCATATTTGGCATGTACATCCTCTAGACGAAGTTCAACTTCTTCTAGTATCTTCTGGTGACCTTCTTGAATCTTGTATTCTTTATCCTTTTGAAGTTGAAATGGCATCCCATTATCAAATTTTGACATCCTTCTTCAATTTTGGATTGCATTTCCTATTTAACCTCATCAATATTTAGGGCTTCCTAAACCTTCTTTCAACTTTCATGTTCAAGTCTTTTGGTAGATTTTTCATCCAAGGTCCTTGTTTCTTCTTGATTTTGATAATTCTTCTTTTCTTCTTTCAATCTCTTAACCTCATCAAATAATTTTTTATTATGGTTTCAAAAAATACATATCTATTCATCTTTGTTTTTCAATTCTTCCTTTGACTCATCTTTCTCCCACATTCCTTTGCTAGTCTTTTCCTGTTTTAATTTTTGAACTTCCTTAATGAGTGCTTCATTAAGGTCTCATATCTTATATAGATCATTACCCTTCTTATTTATCTCTTCCTTTGCTTCTTTTAACTCATCTTGAATTCTATACATTTCCTCCACCTTTGTATCCTTAATCCATTTATTTGAGAAGAGTTTTTCAAACTTTTCCCATGTGGGTGAGATTTTAGTACCTTTATCAAGGATATCCCACCACTTGAAATATTCATCAGTCAAGAAAATTACTGATATAAAATGTTTCAAATATTTTTTCTTTATCATCCTCAAACATTCCTCGATATCCATTTCATCCTTATCTTCATATCCAACATTTCCATTGATTCTTAATGGAGGTCTAACCTAAACCCTCAAATTACAACCTAAATATATTATAAATAATGATCTCAAATAGTTATAATTCTTGTTCCAATATAATCTTATATGTTTCCTCTTTACAATGGATTTTGAATCATCTCAATTAGACATCCCAATCAAACTTTATGATGGTTTTAAGTGAACATACCTTTGAAACCCTGATTCAGAGTCTCTCCTTCTGATGTATGAGTTTGCAATTTTGGCATGTATTACTTTGATATGTCTTCTCTGCAATTCCTTAGGTATGACCAAAATTTTATGTGCCAAGTGAAAGTTATGGTAACTTTCCTAAAGCTTGCTGATTTTTGGCCTTTCCTAGAGAGTGAAACTTATACTATGGTCTATCCTCTTTCAAATGCAACTAATGTGACTTAATTTGGATTCTTACTAAAGATGATATGACCATTTTACCCGAAACACATGTTTGATGCTAGTTATAGGACTATTCCAAAACCATATCTTCCACAGGGTATATATTCGAATGTATAATGACCCAGAAGCTTAAAGTTGGACCAAAGATTCCTTAATATTTATTATAAATAAAATCCAAGTGTTGTTGTCTGAATCATCCCACAAAACATAGGTATAACAAAAATCCCAAGATAACACGTTTAAAACTGAATTAATCCAAAACCCTATCTACCATAGGAAGTATCTTTGAAAGTATAATGACCTAGAAGTTTTAATTGGTAGAAACAAATACCTTGATATGTCTTATAAATAAACTCCAAGTTTCTCTATATGCACTGTCCCAGAAAAACAATTAAAGAAAAAATGATAATATGACTTGCTTGGAGAAGAAAAACCCTAGGATCGATGTTCTGATACCAAATGTTATGCTCCAAATTCTTAAGATACCAGAATAAAATAGAATTACACTGATCCATGTGGACATCGGTGGCCACCCACCTATTCAACTAACTCAAAAATACAGTTTCCATCTTGGCAGTGTTTCTACAGTTTTTTGGGTCCCAATCTTTCGGGGCCATCTTGAGGCCTTAAACGAATTTTTTTTGAAGTGGTAGTGCCAAATATATACCAAAGGTTTGTATTGGGACATTAAATATATACCAAAGGTTTGTATTGGGACATTTGTAATGTGTACCTCAGAGATACCTTTCCAATGGAGTACCGAGCACCCCAAACAATATTATATGCAAAAGTTATTCCCTAGAGAAGTTGACATATCAACTACCCCCATCGAGGCCCACAAACCTTTTGGTGTTTCATCTTCCAAGGTTAAGTTTTTGGATGTTTAGGGTTTTCTCAGTTATTATTTATGTTAAAAATTTCTTTAGATCCTCATTGTATTGAACTACTTGAAAATTAGCGTAGCAAACACATCTCTCTCTTTAGAGATACGCTACCACCATTCTAGCTAGCTTGTGTTCTTTGCATTTTACAGTCTTTTGTATTCCAGACAGTCATTAATAGAATATGCGTTTTACTTTATTACCGTGTTCCTTGAAATATCTCTATGTATTTACTTGTTACATCTCTATTATATTTCATCCTTCATTTCATTCTCAAAATAATTTGGATCAGTGGTATCATATCAATCCGTTCTCCTTGTCATTCTTAGTGCATGTCCCCAACAAGGTCAGGGTATAGAGAGTTGGGTCTTGATCTTGTTTCTCTTGAGGAAAAATTCTCTCACCCACCCAAGAAACCTCCCATGGTAGAATAAAAGAGGGAAAATAGATCTGGATATCCTACCAAACTATTTATTGAGGAATCCTTCACGTGATGGAGGAACAAGAGGATGGATAATTTCACCCAGATCCTTCGACGATTGCCAATAATAATGGAGGAATATTCAACAAGAGGTCACGTCGGAGGTGTGAGGCTCTTTAAGGTACAATTTAAATTTGATATTCCTTTATTTGAAGGCCATATAAATGCTGATGCTTTGGTAAATGGTTAAGTCTGCTAGAGGTTTATTTATTTGTCCAAAATTTTTCCAACAGTGAAAAAATCATATTCGCACTCCTTAAGGCCCTTCCCCATGTAAGATATTGGTGGGAGACTTACTATGAGAAACATGCCAAATATGAGTCTACAATTTTTGGGCTAGGACCCACTTGGGCAACTTTTGTTTATTCCCTCAAGGAGCAACACACCTTGTTGGAAACTATGATGACCAATACATAAGGTGGAAAACTCTTCATCAAGAAAGATACTAGATGGTGGTGAAGTACACCAACATATTCCATAACTTTCACACAAAGCTTGTTATTAATGACTCTAAGTGACACTTGGTTCTGAAGTACCATAGTGGCCTACAAAGGTACATCCAAATATATATGGAGTTCCTGGACATATCCTCACTGGGAGCGACTTACCAATATGATGTTGAGATCGAGCGGAAGTTCAATCCAAATAATAAGAGAGATTTTAGTTATGCAAACCCATTGCAAAAGAATACTGGTAAGGGTGTCCCTAAATCCCACGACAAAGGAAAGAGCAAGGATGGATAGTCCCAAGACAACCAGTCCAAGCCACCAACAAACAAGGGTAATGAGAATTTGAAGAAGGACAATGGAAAGTGGTGTGAGTTCCAAAAAATCCCTTGGAACAATAGTAATGAATGTCACTCCAAAAAATCATTGTTGGTTGATATGAAATCTGCAGGGTCAGATGATGACTTGGAATATGATTCTGAACTAGAAAAGAGAAAATGGATCATTGATGTATAACCCACTATCACCATCACTATAAAAAAGTCCAATTAGAGGAACTAGAGGAGTGCCTCTTCCACTCATAGATGTGGGTGAAGGGGACCTCACTCCATTTCATTGTGTACAATAGTAGCTAGAAGAACCTAATCTTAGAAAAGGTCATCAAGAGGTTGAACCTAACAATGATGCCACATCCTTATCCATACACCATCAATTGGATTAGCCAGGGATGGGACATCCATGTCAACCAACAATGTTGCTTGCACTATGACATCAAACCCTTCAAAGACAAGGTATCATGTAATGTTTCCCCCCTTGAAGTTTGTGATTTTTTGTTAGGACAACCATATATGTGGAAGAATCATGTTGCTTATGAATCTAGGCCCAATAGTTTCATTATTACTTTTGGAGATCAAATCTATAGGGTACTCAAGGCAGTCCCAACTATTGTGGTCTCTTTGATCTCCGTGAAGCATTGTAGAAAGGTGGTCTCTTAGAACAAGATATTTGTCCTCTTTTTGGTTAGGTCAGAAGGTTAACAAAGGTCACTGCAACTGCCAAAACCTTTGTACAAGGTCTCTCTACACAATACAAACAGGTGGACAAGATATTAAAATATCATAAAGACATATTTGCCTCACCTACTAGGGTACCTTTTCATTTTTCAGGTAACTCACTCAATTGATTTGACACTTGGTGCTCCTCTGCCTAATGGACATATATACAAGCATTATGTTATGGAGAATAAATAAATAAAATGCCAGATCCAAGATACAATTCTAAAGGTCCAAATTAGACCAATCTCTTCACCTTGTGGGAGCCCGATTATTCTGGTATAAAATAAGGATGGGGCATTGCGACTTTGTATTAATTATAGAGCCCTGAAAAATATCATGGTTAAGAACTAGTACCCAATCCCCTAGATCGATGATATTCTTGATCAACTCAAGGGAGCCAATTTTTTCAGTAAGATTGATCTGAAGTCAGGCTACCACTAGGTGTCGATTGAGAAAACTGATGTATGGAAGACAACCTTGAAGTCTAAAGAAGGTCTCTTTTGGTGGTTGGTCATGCCTTTCATCTTGAATAATTCCCC
>SNQJ01S0015178.1:11738-33751 GCA_010110895.2 Picea sitchensis
GGAGTCCTCTTGTCACGCGCCTTCCGTAAGGGGCGCATTTGTTCTTCTTATTTATGTTGTACTTGATTGTGGTCAGTTAGTTGCTTGGTCTGTTGTGTTGGTCGGGATGTAGACACCTCCATGTTCCTCAGAACAGTCGCCAGCCCTGAGACCTTAAATGGTTAAAAGCAATGGGAACCTAGGCTTGAGCGTTGATTATGTGTCTTGGAGGTCCTAACCTTGCAGGGTAGGATGGGCGGGAGTTCAGTCGTATTTAGCAGTCAGTTTTACTTGTCGGTGATCATCATTTATGCATGTGGTTACGTATCGTGCATTCTGGTCATATTCTTATGTTCATGTTGGTTGCGTCGTATTCGTCGTCGGGTGGCGACGTAGATTCGAATAGGCTGTTGTTGTTTCCTGGTACATACGCACACACACTTCTAAAAACAAAAAAAAACAAAAAAAAATTTGCACCTGTCACTAGAATGGTTGTCGTAACGAGGCGGTTCGTTACAGCAAGACTGAAGTAAAACTAATCTAATATAATTTGCTAAAATGAATTTAATCTAGGAAAGCATTGAAAGACTAACTATGAAATAAGTAAATTAATCTAGGAAAGAAATACAACATGTGAAGAGTTGAATGACAAAAGACATATGTGATCTCACATAGTACATCAATCTCAAATTATATTACAAGAGTCAAATGACAAAGCATGAAAGAATAACAAAGCTAAGAATCCCCTTCTCCTCATTACAAGACTAAATTATGAATTATATGATCTCTAACTCTCCAAATTATGAATGATATCCTGCCCCCATGAAGAGAGAACACTCTCTTATATACATGAGAGTCTTGAAGAGTGTCATAAGTATAGATCCACTATTCTCTCAACCATTCTCAACTACTTTTCTATTATTAGAAGATATGATCCCTTCAAATCCTCCACACATCTCTCACATATCTTAAATAAGATATGCCATCCAAATCTTCCATGATCTTCTCCTTTGAATATGCTTGAATGAAATTCGAATTTGAGGCTAGGTGGTAATATTTGACTTTGTTGAAATCTTCACATATGCCTGCACACATCATCAAACTTATCCAACCTTGATATATAATGAAAATATGTTATTTTTCTAATATTTAAACACAAATTCACTTATAATACTAAAATGAATATAATGGAAAATAATAAGGAAAAAACCAAGTATTATTATGGAAATGGTATGATGGAAGGTTAATGGGACGATGAGATGTAAGGAATAGTGAAGGGAAAAGAGGATATAAATGTGACATTTCTGAGGCCCAACAAGGAAAAACTCGTAAGTGGAGACGTAATAGGATAGGATTGCGAATAACATAGATTTGATTAATTTGATAGGCCATGAGTTGGGAGTCTAGGTTGATGATCATGCGAGAAGCGCCTAGGGAGGAGCCTTTGGTTAAATTTTTTATGAGAGCATGATATTATTCCATGTTTTTAGTTGTCGATCCTAAGAAAATACGTCCAGAAATCACCAACTCGTTAGAGTGGTAAGTGACCCAAGTTGCAGAAGCAACGTTCTGGGTGTGTCGACTAGTGCCATCAACAAACCCGACAAAAATAGGAAAGTAAGATGTCATCTGCGCATGAAACACAAGACAGAGTATAATTTTATAAGGAAAAAACTCGAGAATGCAAAATAAAAAGACACACCAAACTAAAAATACAATAGTGTACAAAGCACATATACTAGATGTTCTATGCATAGTACTTCTTAAGGTAAAGCCTGTTCCAAGGCTCACCCAGGGAGATTCCATCGTATTCAAATAGCTTGTAGGTGCCTCTATGTAGAACACATTTCACGATGTAAGGACCATGACATAGAGGTTCTAACTTCCCTATCCCTAACTTATCCTGAGCCTGGTCATAAACGAGGACTAGGTCTCCTTCTGCAAAAGCACGACGATGGACAGATTTGTTGTATTGATTCTTCATTCGCTTTTGATACGTCTCATTAACGAGAGCGGCATCACGACGTGTTTCATCCAACCTAGTCAAGTGTAAGAAACGTTCTTCTTAAGAAGAACTGTGGGGAAAGAGTTCTACTTTATGTTTCAGCGAGGGAATTTTGCACTCGATTGGTAAAACAACTTTTATGCCATATACTAGATGGAAGGGAGTGAATCCAGTAGTTGTTTTTACTAAGGTCTGATAAGCCCAAAGAAAGGAGAAAATTTGTAAGTTCCAAGATGTCTTGTTTTCCCCTACCATTCGTTGGATCATATTTTTAAGGACCTTGTTTATAGCTTCAACTTGTCCATTAGCTTGAGGATAGTACGAGGATGAGTTCTCATGGAGAAAACCTAACTTGGCATGAAACTCACTCATCATATGGTTCTGAAAGTGTGAACTATGATCAATGACAATGTTGCGTGGAAAACCAAAACGAGTGATGATGTGGTTAAAAAAGAAAAGAGCTGCAGTACAACCATCATTTAGAAAGGTAGGAATAGCCTCAACCCATTTTTTAAAGTAATCGACGACGACAATTATATAACTGTGCCCCTCAGCTAAGGTAGGCTTACACTGCATGACATCAATGCCCCATTTTGGCAAAGGGGCCGATGGAAATAATGGGATGCAGTGGAATAGGGTGGTTTTGTGCCTTGTTTTGAAAAACTTGGCAGGGTGGGAACTTTTTGAGAGCCTCAGTACTATCTTTGAAGATTGAGGGCCAAAAGTAACCGGCATGTAAAAGTTTCTGGACTGTAGCCATCCTAGAAAGGTGATCGCCACAGGATCCAATGTGTCAGTCATTGAGTATGCATTCAACCTCTTCATGAGTCAAACATCGTCATAGGATAATATCAATAACACAACGATACAAAGTGTCACCGATGATAAGGTAGAGATGGGAATGATGGTGGATACGATGAAACTCTTCATGAGAGATATCGGGATGGAAACATTGGGTCTAGAGATAAAGAAGGATATCTCCATAGCAAGGGTTGGATGTTCTAATGAGGAACAAAGTCTCATTGGGGAGAGAATCTATGGGCTCAATATCTTCATCAGCATGGGGAAAGTTGCAGATAAGCTCCCCAAACACAAAAGATTTTTTAGCTTTGGACTTAACAAACTCAAGATCGAACTCTTGAAGGATGACGATCCATTTAGAATATTTTCCCCCAAGATCTTGACGTGTTAGAATGTGATACATGGGGTTTGAGTCCGTGATAACTGTGGTGATGCGTAGCAAAATGTAGTGACGAAATCTCTGGACAACGATGACAACTACCAGAGCCAACTTTTCAACATGTGAATATCGGAGCTCGAGACCAGATAGAATTTTTTTCAAATAATATATCATGTGTTCTTCACCGATACGCCTCTTGAACTAACACCATAGAAATAGTGGAAGTAGAGGTTGCTAAGTAAAGGATATAATCCTGCATATAGTTCAGAGGATGCAATAGAGGTTCATTGGTCAATGCATGCTTAAGAGAAACAAAATATCATTGAGAAGTGTCATCACAGATGAAAGGGGTGTCTTTATGCAATAATCGCATAAATCATTTGGTAATCTCATTGTAGTTACAAATGAAATGGAGAAGAAAGTTTTATTTCCCCTGAAAACTTTGGAGTTGTGTCAGATTATTAGGTGGAGGTAAATCTAGGATAGCTCTAATATTTAAGGGATCCACCCGAATCCCGTCCTTGGAGACAACAAAGCCGAGGAGTCAGCCTGATTCAATAGAAAAAATAAATTTATGTGGGTTCAAATGATTACGGTAGAACTGACATCGAATAAAAATCGCCCGTAGATGACCAAAATGGTCTGATCGACTGGAGGAGTGGGAAGGTAAGTTGTCGAGATAAGGTTTCGCAATATGTTTGATATCATGGAAAACATATGAAATGGCTCGCTAGAATGTAGCACCATCATTTTTAAGGACAAATGGTAGTTTCAGATAGGCAAAAGTTCCCCATGTGTAGATGAAGGATGTCTTATGCTGATCAGTAGGTAAAATGTCAATTTGGTTGTACCCTGAGAAACCGTCCATGAAAGAGAAAATTATGCTACTAGCGCAATTATCAATAATTTGGTTGATGACGGGCGTAGTGTAGTTGTCTTTTGGACAACCCTTATTAATATCCTTATAATCAACAAAGTCACGAATGGTCCCTTGTTTTTTAGTTACCGAAACAATGTTCGAAACCCATTCCATCAAGGGGACATGATAAATGAAGCTATATTTCAATAACTTTTCAACTTCTACCTTAATGGTCATGGTCTTTTTAGGATGGACCAGGCGGAGTTTCTATCAAACAGGTTTGACAGTTGGGTAGGTTTTAATCTCATGCACAATGATCGATGGATCGATCCCATGCATCTCTTTGTAGCTCCAAGTGAGGACATCGCAAAATTATTTAAATAAAGTGGTATAAGAGACCACTTCCTCGGGTGAACAATTAGCACCGAGGTTGATGTTTTCCATGACACCTTCCTTTATCAAAATGTTGATAAAGATCGTAGATGAAATGTTTCCCAAATTTCCCTTAGAAAGAGCATCTTGTGTGAGGATAGGAAATTGTGGAAAATCGACAACATCAGGAGGGAAGACAAAGTGTATGTCTTCTTGAATTTATTTGAGAGGTTGAAGAAAAGAGGATCAATGATGGAAAAATTTGGTAAATGTATTCGAACGTAGACATCAAGGAATTTAACCACGATGGCATTGAGAAACTTTCAGGTGCCAAAATATGTTGGTCATCTGAGGAGGGAGAGGCAGATTGGATAACAACGTATGAGGTTTCGGTTGGACTAAGTGGCATGGTGTAACCTAGTGCATCTAATTCCAATGGACTAGGTACAATCCAGGGTTCAGATGATTCCAAGGATTGGTAAACCATAGTAGAAATCATATTGATTGTGGAAACATGATGTGTGGTGGGTGGAAGTGGTGTAGGGAAGGTACCCATAAGACTAGAATATTTCAACAAGACAACACGAATGCTTTCATACGTGATCTTGTCATCTCCCAAGAATGGAATATTGTGTGTAGAAGGAGCGCGAGCGTCGGGTGTACAAAAACTAACTGATCAACAGTGACATTTTTTCTGTGATGAGGAAATTGTACGCATTGAAATATCGACGATTCAACGACAGTCATAGAATAAAACCAACTTATTCCAAGTAACAGGTTGTAATTGAGAGGAGCATTGACCACATCGACATCAATAGTAATAGTTTTTCCGCCTAACTGAATGGCTAAGGATTGTAACAGTTCAAGAGGATGAAAACCTCGCCCATCGAATTCACACAACATCGTTGGGCATTTGTTAACTGTGAGTGATTTCAAGATTTTCCAGTAGGCTAAAGACATGACACAAGTAGAGGCTCCCTCATCCAAAATAGTTCGGTAAATTTGTTGATTGTGAACAACAACATCAACTTGGAAAGCAAGTTGGTGAGAGAGTCAAGATGTTAATATTATCCAATTTAAACATGATATTGTTGGACAAATCAAGATCAAAAGTGAAAATAGCAGCCAAGATCGTTCTATGTTGACTGGGGCAGTGATGTAGAAATTCTAATGCAGACATAACACACGGTGCTTGAGCCAAATCTCCAACGATGTTGTAGTTCTAGGAAGCACGAGAACTAGGATTAATGGTAGATTTATGAATAGTGCTCTTAGGAGGGTGTAATATAGAGTCGAACATAGTTTTCTCGATCTGAAGTGATCCAGACGGAGGATTGACAAATGGAGGGCTAACGAAGGATGGTGATGGATTCGGTAAAGAACCGTTAGTGACCTTTCCTTTGTCAGGTTTAACTGGTGTTTCGTAGGTCATAGAGCAAGTGGTTAAATCAGTCCCATTAAATAGATATATATATGGGCACTTGTCGAGGCTTCTTGATGAGAAGGGTGGTTGGAAATTCCCCGTGGGGAGGGGGTTTGAGCAAACATAGATTGTTACTGAGGAAAAGGATGAGTAAGCACGATGGGTTGGGAATTCCCCTTGAAAAGTTTGGCCACTTCATCATGATGTGGATAGTCTCGAGTGTAGTGATCATCACCACAAATAATACATGGGAACTTCAGTTTCTACTATGGTTTATTTTCGTTAGCAGGTGGTGGGTTTTGAGCTTTAGGTTGTTCATTGATATTATTCTTTTTTTTTTCTTTGTATTTTTCTTACCTCCGGATGGTTGTGAAGGGGAAGACTGAACTGCATTCACCTAATAAATTTGGGTATGAGAGGAGGTAGAGGTGGGTGCGGTTGAACTAGGACTGGACATGGAAGTAGATTGAGGTGAAGCTCCAGTCGACTGGGATGCAGATTGAGTTTTGACGAAACCAATAACGCCATTTGCATGTGATGAGGATGAAGGTTTGGATGGATCATTAGTGGCACAGGTAGAATTTGCATCAACTCATATAAAGTACCAGACTGTGAATAAACCAAATCTAAGTATTGAGCCCATGAAATGGCCTCTTCCTCGGTGACTACACCACCCATGGAGACATCATGAGAAATCGGGGGTAAAAGTGATTTAGTAAACCATTCTACCAATAATTGGTCAGGAATGACTGCTTTGATCAACCTTCATCGTCGTCTCCACTCATGAATATGATCAAAGATATGCATGGAGTTTTTCTGATGAAGGGAGATCAAGAGCTAGGTACCTGTATCGTATCGAATGGGTAGTTGAAAGTGTGTGATAAAGGACATGGCAAGGGAGTTGAAGTCTTGGAAAGAACAACATGGCAGTTCAATATACCACTTGGTTGCGGAGCTTGCAAGTGTTCGCTAAAAAAGACACAAACGTATAGAATCATCCATTAAGGAGTTTGATGAACACCACAAATGGAAAGTCATCACATCGTTATTTGGGTCTTTTCTAGGTTTACTGTCAAAGTTTGGAATATCAGAAGGTAATTTAGCAGGGATGAATGTCCAAAAAGGATAATGCAATATAGGATCATTGGTTAATCGAGACAAGTATAGAATATCCAGAGTCACGAGAAATGGTAGTTGTCGGTTAATGTGAGGATGATACTAGTGTCGCATAAGAACACCAGTAGGACCGTAAAATGGTTTAGGTGGATAATAATATCCAGTAGGTCCTCCTACATTCGGTTGTGGCTGACGAGAATAAACATGATTTGAGGGTGGTTGAGAAACATGTTGATATGGAGGATAACTTGATGGGTTTTGAGGATTATAAGTCAGTTTCTGGGTTTTCCCATAAGGTGGATAGACATTTTTTCCATAAGGAGGATAAGGTTTTTGTTTTCCTTGAGGTTGTTTCCCCCTAAGGAATAGTGGATTTCCAGAAAAAGGAATGTGCCAAGGATTTGGTGTGACATTCTGCCCATATGAAAGGTTACGGATTCCCATCTGAGATTGCTCCCCAAGATGATATTGTGTCCACATTTGAGTTTGAATCCCAAATGGAGGTTTTCCCCTAGAGTGAGGTTGAGTGCCCAGAGGGATCTGGAAACCAGAAAATGAATGGTCAGAGGCTCGAGCTGGATTAGAGCCACCAAGACCGATTCCTCCAAGCAAAGGTGTAGGGATAGAACCTCTGGGTGTAACTTGGGTAGTGTTGGTAATGGAAGGATTCAAAGCTCTATACCTATGTTGGACAAACATATTTTTTCTAAGTGGTGTTCCAATCGGAGCCTAGCATGGTGTCACATTTCTAGTGGGGATTATGGCAACATGTGGGACCATGGTAGAATGGGTGATCTAGATATTAGGGTTTGAGTGAGAACCAATCAACAATTGGTCTGCAACAGTGATGACATTATTGTTCATATCGGTAAAGTGATTTAAAGGTAACATATAACTAACAGATGTCTCGAGCACTTGTGATGCCATGGGTTGATCGATATTCCCTCCTAGGTTACCGTATAGATCACGGACTGTCAAAGGGACATAACCAAATCCATAGGTTCAAATAGTATGAGTTAGGGTCCTAAATGATTCGCTTTGGAAAAAGTGATCCTTTACTCCTGATCTTGCGTGAGTTCCGGTGGATACCTTAGTTTCCTCAATAACAACAACCTCTCCAGATGAGTTCACCCAAAAAAGATATAGTTCTCTCATAATACTCAAATCTAGGTTGATTCTAAAAGGTTTGAAAGAATCATAAACACTTCAGAATTGTTCTAGAGAGTGTGTGCTTCCAACCTCAGAGACTAGTTCGTTATGAGCCTCAAGAGGGCCTTTTGAAGGGTTGGGAAGCAAAGGTAAATAACCCTCGGGATCTTCCAAGGGTAACCCTTGCATCCTATGTTAATGATGAAGGCCGATGTTGCTTGAGCTGAGTAACGAACGAGAAAATAAATCTATGGCCGACTAACGAAAAGAAACAACATACACTAAAAATCTAGGAATCAGACCAAGCAAGCAAAACCTTTTGTCGATGACCATACTAGTTGGTGATGAAATCCAACGTTGCATGATCAAGTCAAGAAGGGGCTAGGATATGGTGGAACAATTACTATGGAGACCTTCTTAACAGACTTATGCCTTGGTGCAAGCTTCCGCGTAGTAATTGTGGATTTACCCTCCAAGGAGCTCGAGTGAGTTTGACCAACCTCTGTTCCAGGTACAGTGAGTTTTACCTTCACCGTTATATTGTGTAAGTACCTAAATATTATGGCTAATAAGGACACCAAATAGAAGTTAGCCCCTGGATGGGTATAGTTGACAGTCCAATCCGAATGTATGAGTAGGATAACAAGTCTGAAATCCTTTGAGAGAATTGAGGGAAAGTGGACTAGTAGAACTCTAGAGGACCCTGAACGGATTCGGAGTTCACAAAGCACTGAGACCAAATGAAAGTAGTTGAACCTCAAGAATAACCATCAATATACGATCTGACCACTACAAACGGCTGAACCATGGAGGGATAATCTCTGTAACTCTCTCGAATGCGACCTCTTGTGTAACCCCTATGTGAGAGGGGGATCCCAGAAAGCCTATATGACAATTGGATTTTCTCTCCCTATCACAATATGCTAATGTTTGTTTTGAATACTTTGGAGAGTTGTACTCATAGCCTAATCCAAAGTGCTAATCCTAGTGTAAAGTTGGTGGAAGATTCTAAACGCAAAATTTTCTAGATAAATTTTAATTAGCGTTAATTTTGCAGTTGTTGTTTACTCAAGGGTGTATGAAAACGAAACTGATGGTATTATGACTCAATTCCAAAAACATGCATAAGAAATGATAAGAAATATTTTCTTTCAATGAATGCCTATTTAAGGGAAAGAGAAGAATGTTCTTGTCACTGTCAAACACTAAGATGCAGAATCCTCAATCAATTGTTTCTCAATCAAAGCCAGTATAATGCTAAAAATTTCATAGAATGTTGTTCTAATAACCAAAAACAATCATAACAAATGTATCCTTTTTCTTTATCAGTGAATGATAATCAATATGATGTAAATCTCCCTATCTCATCCAGACTTTAATATCAATGAGATTCAGACAATCAAAAGCAAGTTTCACACAAACAAAACAAACACTCTCGTCGCGATTTAAACAAGAAAACCAAAGATAACAAAACTTGCAAAAAGAAAACCAAAAAGAAGAAAAGAAGAAAAAAGGATTGGACAAGATGACCTCAAATATCAAATGGAATGGTGCATATACCTTTGAATTTCCTCACAAAAGCTTCCACTCAGTCAGATAAGTGAGAGGAAAACAATAAGTTGACTCTAAATCATCAAAGACAAAGAGTGACTTCAAGGTAAGGAAAAAACATCAAAATTCCAAACAAAAGATGGTCAATTATTAGAAAGAAAAGTGTTGAAGGCCAAGACCAAGATGTACTTAGGTTGTAAGACTCCTACGCAAGTGCCAAAAGTAGGAAATGAACTCAGAGAATGAAAAACCTAGAATATTTTTCACAGAAAAGGGGCAATGCTCTAGTGTAAATGACACCAGGGTGTTTCAACACTCTGTGTAATATTAGTAGGGAGTGTCGGCTCTCTGGTAGAAGAGGTAAGGGGGCGCTAGCCACTAAAAATTAAGAAAAATGCCCAGAAAATAAAAAAATTCAAGAAAACTCAGGAAATCAATGTGTATGAGATGAGGTAAAGAGCCAATCAACAGAGTTATAAGAATCAAAGAAAAATTATGGAGAAGGTCAAAAAATGAGAAAAGGAAAAACCAAGACCTAGGAAAGGAAACAGAAATCAAGGTCCCTCCCCGGTGGAGTTGCCAATTTCTATTACAGAGAAATCCCCTTGTGGACAAGTGGATTATCTCTTGGATACTACACCCCTATGACCAAGACATAAAAATACTATTGTGGACACTGACTTTCCTTTTCATGAAGATAAACTATCCAAAGAAGAAGAAGGAAGAAGAGTAAATACCTTTTTACCGACGTTTGTCCTTGATGGATCTAGGCTGACCTTGATCTCCAAGTTATTCAGAAGGTCCTGCAATACAATGAGAAGCAACAACGAGAAATACTTCCTACTATACCATGATTAGCTTCATAATGGATCTATGAAAGAAACAAGTTCATGAAACATACACAAACTTTAAAGGAAACAGGTGATGCAGGAGCATCTCTCCACATCAGCCAGCCAACCACGTCAGCGCACACGCATTCAAAGGCTGAAGAGAGGCACAACCTCAATTTGAATTGGAAATTGAATGTAATTAATGTTTAGGATGGTGAGCCATAGAAGCCATGCCTTTTTGCAAGCATAGAGTAGATCGGCCATTAATGTTTGGATGGCTGAGATCTAGATCCGATAGAGGACTAGACAACCCATTCAATGTAATTGAATAGGGTAGATAGGTTGGAGGGAAGATCTCGAAGAGCTCCCTCAGGTAAAAGATATTTTCAGATCTCATTTTGAGTTAGATGAGTAGAGGTTGATTTGTAGAGCCATAGAGAGCCAGAGAGAGCTCGAGAACACCTTGTAATTACAGGCATTTTCCATTTTAATACAAAAGAGCAGTTTTTCCTGCATTACTATGTGTTATGTGGATGTCTGTGTGTGTTCTCTATGTATGTTGTAGATGTATGTTCTGTTGATGCATTCTGCAGGAGTTGTTTGGTTTCAGGATTGAGAGGTCTTTGAGGTTTCATGTCAGGAGGGCATGACAGAGTGCCGCGGTCTCTGAATACCAGTGCACAGAGGATGCACTTCTGAACTCTGCGGAGTCAAACAAAGAGGTGTTGCGGCACAGAGCTGAAATCATCAACTCGGGAGAAGAAGACCTTTGAGATTGTTGAACACCTCAGGAGGCAAGGCTGTGTGGGAGAAGACACAGTTGCAGACAAAATCTCTTAGGAGTTCTGTAAAGGCTCTGCCAAGTGGGCATTGAGCACAGGCACAAGGTGCAGTTGGAGGAACTCTGTTGTGAGTTCAGACTAAATACAGAATCTCTGAGGAGTTCTGTAGAGCTCTGCCAAGTGGGCATTGAGTGTATGTTTTGTGGTGCATTTGTTGGAGGACTCTGTTGAGAGTTGAAGAAGATACAGAATCACTGAGCATTCTGAGAGCTTTGCCAAGTGGGCATTGATCAAGTTCAAAGAGTGCACAGAAGGACACAAAACTGTTGAACGTCCTGTAGAGAAGATACTCCGCCAGGAGGGCATCGAGGAAGTGTGCAGGTAGGTACAAAAGAGAAAAGAACTCTTTGAGTTCTGGAGTTGGAAGAAGTATCCACTAAAGGATCTTCACTGGGTTGCTGAACACCCAGAAAGACTTAGCAAGAGGTTGCTTGAGAAGGTAGCCAGGAAGGAATTATATTCTCCATCTACAGGAGAAGGAAGGAAGACAAAATCCCTTAGGGGTCTGAGCGGGTTGTAGAAGCTCAGGAGGGACAGCACCAGCGTGTGCATGAGAAGACTCTGCAGGAGTGCAGAAGTTGGAGAATCCTTCAAGGATTAGAGATTAAATCTCAGGAGGGCGAGTGCTTTCACGCATAGAGTCAGGCTACAAGGAGTGTAGAGGCTGAAGAGCTCTTTGGAGGAGTTCAGAGTGCCCAAAGCTCAGGAGGGCCAGCGTTCTCATACGTGTAGTAGAACTCACAGTCGTGGAGTTCACAGAGACGAAGCAAAGGTCGAGGCCTTTGAGAGTGTGAATTTATCCCAAGATTGGGAATAAAGAGCAGAAGCTCAGGAGGAGTAGTGGCAACCGTCGATCGGCTGGGAATTGGATATGGACCGTTGGTGTTCTACGTCCAGGAGGAGCTCAGAAGAAGCACACAGAAGAGGAGATCGACAACTGTCAGATCTCACTCAAAATCCCGTAAGCCATTGGATCGGGAGAAGATGATCAAAGTTTAGCCTCTGGAGAAAGCACACAAGGATAAAGGATCTGGGCCGTCAGATATGGAGCAGGTACCCGTCAGCCGTCGAATCGGACAGGAGCTACACGAGGTTTACTATCGGGACTTCAGCGATCGAAAAATTGGGAGTCTCGAGGTAGAGGAAATCAAGATACTTCAAGTCTCGAAACACCAGAGCGATCTGAACCATCCATTGGCAAAGACACATGGTGGAGATCGAGCATCCATCGATACTTTGGAGAGCATCGGGAAATCGACATTCCTGTGGACAAGTGATCGGGAACTTTCATAGTGGAAACCCCGACATAATCTCAGCCATCCATTCAAGGGGACATGTGTCAGACATCCACGAAGAGTCGGGATATTGGACATCGGGAAATCGGGATTCCTAAGGTCNGTCTCGAAATCCTGGAGAGATCGGGACCGTCCATCAGAGAAGGGATGCGTGGCAGCAATCAACGTCATCGAAAAAGTCTCGACAGGAAGTGTTGATCGGGATTTGAGTCATCAGGATATCGGGGATCCCGTAAACAAAGTGTTTGTGCACTTTGGAATCGCGAAACGTGATAACCCTCGATGAGTGGAGGCCAGCTGTCAACACGAAGGAAAGGAAAGAAGAAGCCACTGGGGAAGCCAGCTGTCAGCGTATCAAGGAAGGAAGGAGTCGTCGTTTAGAGGGCCAGCTGTCATCACGACAGAGAGTCGGGATTCAAGGAGTCGAGAATCCCGTGGGTATGCGCATTTAGGCATTAGAAACCCTGAAACCCCAATGAGGGGTAAGGTTGTGGTCACGGGGTAATGGTCACTTGGACCATGAGCTTAGCCTGGAGGGATAGCGGGAAAAGAGCTCATCAAGAAATTGAAACCCAAAACCCCGACAGGAGAAGATAAGGTTGTGGTCTTATAAGGAACAGTCACATGGACTAGAGACCCTAGCTAGGAGGGGCTAAGGCTGGGCAGAGAGCTCATCGGTGATTGGGGAAT
Source organism: Picea sitchensis (assembly GCA_010110895.2). NCBI lineage: Eukaryota > Viridiplantae > Streptophyta > Pinopsida > Pinales > Pinaceae > Picea > Picea sitchensis. The sequence goes on from SNQJ01S0015178.1 coordinate 25,030, forward strand.
TGAGAGGATAGTGACTCTTGACATCAAGAAGCATGAAACCCCGAACCCTGAACTGAGTCGGGGACAACCACGGTTAGGTGCAGAAGGCCACGTGATAGGAAAAGAAAAGACATGTGGACTGGGTCAGATTTTCACAGTGATTCCTGAGGGAATCCAAGGAGCTAATTCGGCTCAGCAGAAGGGGATTTTTTGAACGATCCTGTGTGCAGGAGGTTGGGAAGAGATCTTATTGTGTCAACAGGCCAAGCATATATTTATATTAATGAAAACAAGGTGATATGATTACAACCATGGATGTAGGTGCAATAGTTTCACCAAGCTCTCTTTGTCCAGACCCTTGCTCAAATAATCCACACAGAATACTGATCCTTCAATGATATCTCGCTTATGAGATCATAAGCTTTATGCTTCACAATGTCCTCTCCTTTTACCATGAAGAGCCCTCCTTATATAGGCTTGGAGAGGCCTAACCACTTAAGATATTATTGTGATAAGTTGAGTATTCTTCTCCTTTCGGTGTGGATCTTCCCTAAGATCGAGCCTTGACCTCAGATCTGAATCCAACCAGCTCTAGATATGAAGGGATTCTTAGCCTGATTTCTCTCAACAATCCAACGATTCGCTCAAAAACGGCTAGTTCTCCCTCAGAATGGGGCACAAAGCATTGGAACGCTCCCCCAAAAGAGGTTACAGAGCTTTGGCACTCCTTGACAATGTATAGGGGAGCATTGCCTTCCAAAATTGATTTTTTTGTAGTTTTCTCAGTGGAAAAAGACTTGTACTCTTTGTCAAATGACTTCTCCTCTTCAAAACCAGTATTTTGAGGTGTCTTGATAATGTTGTCCAAGACACAACATAGACAAGATGACAATATGATATTTTGTGACACTTGTAGGCGAAATGCGACACTTGCGACATTGGTAATGATGACACTAGGCCATCATCCTAATGAGTAATTTTGATGTGCAACAATTAGTGAAGGTGTATCCTCCTGGGGTGGATCAGTCATGTGGGGAATGAGGGTCTATGGGTTGTGTGCGTAAGTGGCTCCTGGGATAAAATATCCTTCCTGTTGCTTTGTGCAACTTCCTTGTTGTCCTTGCCTAGCCTAGGATTCCCTTTCCTTGGGTGGAGCTTAGTGTCATCTCGGGGGTGACCCACTGCTGAGCATGATGAGCAATGTGGTCTATGGCTGGGAATTTCGTGGAAGGTCTGCACGCAGTTGGTGGTATTCTAATAAAATATCAGTACCACTTTATGTTCATTTACATGTTCTGTAATGATACATATGTTGTAATTGATGAGTATTTCCTGTGTATGTTGTATATGTTGCATGTGTAGACTTACTATCATTTCTGTGCTTAATTATGTATTTTATGCATGTTTAGTGATGCTTGAATGTTATCATGTATTCCATTGCATATATGAATTACTGTTAGTTCCATTGATTCTGAACTAGTAGCATTAATTATGTGTTTATTGTGATTAAGTGTTTTAAATTCATTAAAATGCATATATATTCTATAAGTGTATATTCTTCATTGTAGCATTATCCGGTATCTGGAGGGTCGGGGATGTTACACATCTTAAGTTACAGTTATTTTATCCACCCAGTGTAGATACCATTTCGGGTCCCCTTTTCAATACTACATAGTAGAAATCACGCATGTTTCAGGGCGCTACTCCTCATCAGTGGCTAGATAGTGTTGTATTTTTTGTGTTTCACTGCAAAGGCCCTAAGAAAAACATCTTAAGTTACAATTGTTGCACTCACCTAGTTAAGGTACCCTTTCGGGTCCCCTTTTGAAGAATACATCGCAGAAATCACTCTTGTTATGGGGCACTACCCCTCATTAGCGGTCAAACAGTGTTGTACGTTCTTTTTTTCACTACAAAAGGCCTAAGAAAAACATGCTAAGCTACAGTTGTTGTAGACACCCAATGCGGGTACCATTTCGGGTCCAATTTTGAATAATACATCGTAGAAATCATGCATGTTTCGGGGCGCTATCCCTCATCAGTGTCTAGACAGTTTCATACATTATGTGTGTTACTCCAAAGGGCCTAAGAAAAGCATCTTAAGTTACAACTTCTTTAGCCACCCAATGCACGTACCCTTTCAGGTCTCCTTTTGAATAATACATCACATAAATCATGCTTGTTTCGGGGTGCTACCCCTCATTAGTGGTCAAACGGTCTTTTACGTCCTGTGTGTCACTGTACGTTCAAGTTGGTGTGATCATGGTTGAGAACATTTATCTTGGAAAGTGCATGTATTGGGAGTTCTGAACTTTGGTAAAGATACTAAAGTCTCTTGCCACTGACATGGCTTCCCTCCAACATGAAATTTATCACTTAGAGAAAAGCATTGGTAATCAACTATAAGTAGAATTGGTCAAGAATCGACCAAAAATTTAACACTAGAAATCATAATTGAATCCATGACTCAAAGGTTAGAGAAATTAGCCGAGGATTTGGACATGCATTATAACATAATTATATGTTTCTCTCGTAGTACTCAATATCTTCTAGATTGACACCGTAACCCCATTGGTTTAAAGAAATAAAAATATATAGAAGATATCACTATTCAACAAGTCGACGAATTACACGAATAAAATCTCCAATTCAACCTACACTTGGATCTCAACAAAATGAAAAGGTGTTGAACCATGATTTGACGTAACTAGCTTAGATTTTATGTATTGTGTAGATTCATTTTTTGTGGGACAATTTGTAAACTTTACAATTACAAATGATATAGAAAATAAATAGACAATCCATATAACATATATTTTATAATTTCTTTTTTAATAAAAATGAAAATTTTGGTTAATTTTTAAAAAAATTATAAAATTTTATGAGTCAAATCAATTGTAATTTTTATACCTAAAATATAGCATGAGTGGGCCTAATGGTTAATAACATGTATTTCCTCCTAAAAGGTTACATGTTAAAATTGAGAGGGGGTAGAGTATGTATACCTCCGTAAACTTTACCAATAACATCGCATTTAGTGTCTAGCTTGACCTTAACCTTAAAAATAGATTATTATTATTATTATATCATTACAATATTAATACTTCTACTCATCATAAAAATATATATACTTAGATGAATTCCCATCTCTACTACTTTGGCCTTTTCTTCTTAAACGGTAAAACACAAATTCCAATTGAAAAACAAACACTTCACAACTTCCAATGACACATTTTCATGCGTCGTCAAAATCTAGAATGGTTACAATAATCATGTAAAATCCCTTGACTTGTTTGTCTTCAAAATAACATTATCCTTTAAATAAAAATGTATTTCTATAAAAATATCTTTTTATAAAATATTATAAATATTTTTATCAAACTTTCTATCTAACATTATAATTTAATAGAATCTTCGTTGCTTTTATTATCCTTTTGTTTAATTTAAAAGTAAAATATATATCAATACAATCTTTTACGATAGTAAGCCAAGTGTAATACATACACTAAATATACTAAAGTCATTGTTGAGCTCTTGATTCTAACATGTCCACACCATAGTTGAGATGGAATATTAGGATTTGTCACGTGAATTATTCTATTTAGTTTTAAATGGAATATATCTAGAATAGTCGAAGAATTAAGAGTTGCTTCTTGCATTTTAAAATTTGAATTAGGTTTGGAGTAATGAATGAAAAATTATATTTGAAATTCATGTAATTTGGAAAAATAAGCATAGTTTATTGTGTGTTTAATTTCATAATTAATTATGAATAAGTACATTTAAATATGAAAATTAAAACATAATTAAGAATTATGGATCAAGTAAAATAAGGGAGTAGAGAAAATAAATAAAGGAGGAGATAAAATTATTAAATAGTGGTATTTTTAACTTGTTCATTAAGTAATGTAGCATTGTTGTTACATCAATCAACTTATATTTACAGCCAAAACCCTCACCATAATGATGAAAAATTGATTAGTATATACATTTGATGAGAAATCCTTTTAGAATTGAAAACTAGCTAAAAGAGGGAAGCACACTACCTAAAGTAGATCAATAGAATTAAAGAAACCTTCTCAATCAAATGACTTCATATTATTAAATTTGGAAATTGGACTTTACAGGAAAACATAGGGTCCAACATGTAATGCACACACCTCAAGGATCAAGAGCAATACTAAATAACACCCAATGCAGGCAACACGAAGGTTATAATGGGGCAACTAACTAACTAACTACTAACAAACAATGTTGGAAATATAAAGGGGGTGCTCCTTCATGATGTCGGGGTTGTTTTGGATGCATCCTCCTCAAGGGGTACAACCTCCTTGGACATATAAAATACTTTAGGATATTTAGTATAAAGTGTCCCCACTTCTTAATTAACTAGGGTAATTTGTTTCAAATGAAATTTTAGGGAATCGTTTGGCTCAAGTTCGAAGTTTTCTATCTCAGCCTACTAAATTTGAAATATGATGTCCACTTTGGGTGGAATGAGTGTGAATTTTTAAGAGTGTGTCTTCCATAAGAGGAAGCTACGAGTTTACAACATTTCCTACTAGATGAGAGATTTGGACCTCTTCTTTGAGAAGGGATTGTTCATATAACTTTAGGTGATTAATATTAATCACACCATTATTTCCCAATTGGGAAGCTAAATCCAACAAGTAAGCATTGTCATTGATTTTTTGTAGGATGGTATATGGGCCATAAAGAATTGGCTTGAGCTTATGATGTTTTTGGCCTTTGAACTATTACTGAGCGCTTGTCCAAGTATAACCAAACTTTATCTTTGACCTAGAACTATGTTTGGATTCAATGGTAGTTCTAAAGGGATTTATAACTTGCTTGAGATGTTTTTAGATTTTTTGTGACCTGTGAATGGATATGAGCCATTTTCTATAGAAAGAATGAAGCACTATGTTGTTCACATTTTTGATGTGGAAAAGAAAGAGGATGAAGTGTTACAAGCAAATCGTAGGGAGCTAAAGGATGATACCTGAAGTATGCTTCAGATCGAGAATAACCAATCGAGACATTAAAAACCATGTTATAGATGTGCTAAATTATATGTAACTATGCATCCCACTATATATGTTGGTTATATTGAATATAGAGTGTAGGTACAAATATATGATTCACTAACTCGATCTAATGATGTGTATGAGGATGGAATTCCATAGAAAAAATCAATGGATAAACCAATAATTTCCAAAGAGTTTCCCCAAAGATGATGAGAAAGCACAAGTCACATTCCAAAAAAATGTTAAGAGGAAGGCCAAAATGAGACCAAACATGTGTGAAAATTAAATTTGTTTCCTATTGTACAGTGATGTTTTCATGCAATGGATGAAGTTTTCCATTTTTTAGAACCGATAGACAATTACAAAAATAAATCATGGTTCTATTGTGTCACAAGTGGCCCACTAAGAAATTTTTTAGATAACGACTCCCAAGGTTTGGAAGGGACTAAAATGGTTGGTATATACCTTTCTCTTAGTTAGTAGGATTTCACTTGTTGCAAAGAGAGAATTAACATCAATGATTTAACTTAATTTTCCATAGTTGGAAAAAGAAAGTGGTGCTAGAGATGTTGGAGGGTCTTCATATGTCCCAAATGTCTACCATAGGCAGAGACATCATCTTCTCTAAAGAGTTTCAGACAATCTCAATGTTTGAGACACATAATCTATTAAGTATGTATAATCGGTTGTCTCTAATAAAGTAGTTTGAAAATGAGGTGAGGTTTATTTTAGTGGGATGATGCATGAGAAATTCAAAGAAAATGGTTGTTTATTATTAATTTGGATAACAAACCTTTATAGGAAAACAAGGGTTATACAAGACAATACACTTAGCTCTAGGGTTCAGAGAAATACTAAATAACACCAATGCATGCAAATTGAAGGTTGAAAAAGTGCAACAAACTACATGACTACTAACAAATAATGTTATAAATCTGAAAGGGCGCTCCTTCATGAGTTGGGAAGTATTGTGGATGTGTCCTCCTTCGAAGGTGTGGCCACTTTCATCATATTAACCTTCTATAAACCTTCACCATTTGATTAATATAAATCTTCAAATTAATTATTTCCGAACCACCAATAACATATTCCAAACAAATTTATGTTTGTGAGTGTTGAAGGAATTGAGAATGTAACCAAAAATTTAAATACAATCAAAGGAAAAAGGATGAATATGATAGACATTAAAGGAGACTCAATTTTACTACCATCAACTTTAAATGAATATTATCAAATTATGTAAGTTGTGATAAAAACTAAATCCAAGATCTAGGCTCATCATTCAATAATCACATACTTCCAAAGGTTAGTTCTAAAATTATGTAAGGTGTGAAAAAAACTAAATCAAGGTTCAAGGCTCATCACTCAATAATGACATAGCTCCAAGTGTTAGTTCCAAATGTGTTTATGACTAGAATTCACATCCAAGACTTTGAGTAAAGGCATATATAATTTACATAGTGACATAATGCTCATTCCCAAAATAATGTGTTCAAACATATTCTTCATAAAAAAAAATGAAACTTTTCTTCGAAACCAAATTAAATATTATTATTTATTTTGAGTTTTGGCCCGTAACCAAAATAATATATGCTCAATTAAGTTTATCATTTAAAACGAGTAGAGAAATATTTTTGTCTCATAATAAATACTTAGGGAAATTATCCATATTTTGTGAGATTATATTGTGAATGTACTCTTATTTAATAATAATAATAGATTTGATTGTATTTGATGAGCTTATACCTATTTTTGCAATCTAAGTAAAGTGTTCACCATATGTGCACAAGACTCATGAAGTAAGAATAGGGTTACATTGTTTTCATTCTCATAAGATTTTTAAAGGTCCATTCCTTGTTATCTAATGCTACTTTAGAATTATTCTAGGATCATATCTCAGGTGGTTGGGTAGCATGTTTGTTATCCTCTCCACTAAGGTTCAATTTCCTCAAAGTGGGAATGTTGGTCCGTTGTGATAAGGCTAGAAGGCTAGACGACCCTTGGGATAGACATCCACTCCGATGGGCTTTGCGATGCCTTGACTCTTTCTAAGTCCTAAGTTATTGGTATATCTACCTTGCAAGTTGTTGGATATACTCTTGGATATAATGGAAGCTAGTGGGCATGATATTGGGTCTATCCCAAATCAAACCTGCCAACTACCAATTCCCATAATTAAAAAAACGATATTTTAAAACAAAACAAAGCAAAAATAACACAATTTTTATTGGTGAATGACATTTAATTCAATAATACCATAATTATTTTTAAGGCTCAAATATATTATCAATATTAAAATAAGGATTCAATATTATTAACAAATAACTAATAACTTCACATATTATCATTTCAAAAAAAATGCCCTCTTCCAAATTTTTTATTTTAATACATAGATAAATTTTATTTAAATACATAGATAGAGTTTGAGAGAACAATTTATTTAATTTATTTAAATACATAGATAGAGTGTAGGATAACAATACAATGTTAAAGTTTATAGTGTTAAGAGATTTTAGGAAAACCCTTGCATGCAAGTTATGAGTCATATAGAAAGGTTAAGCATTATGACTAATATATAATGGATGTATGGAGCCATATTCATTTTCCAAATATTCACATAAAAAAATTATTATTTTGGAACTCTATGAATTAGTAAAGAGGTCCATATAATTCTAATATTTTGAATAACACGCGTGTTTATCTTAGAAAAATTACTATTAAATAATTAAAGTTAATAGTTAAGGGAAAAAATGCAAAGAAGGAGAAAATTGAGAAAATTCAAGAACTCTAATATTTTGAATAACACGCGTGTTTATCTTAGAAAAATTACTATTAAATAATTAAAATTGGTAGTTAAGGGAGAAAATGCAAAGAAGGAGAAAATGGAGAAAATTCAAGAAATGCAATGAAGGAGAAAATGTTATTACTATCCAAATTACCAAAACCAAAAGAAAACACAAATATGAGCCCTAAAGAAAATCAAACCCACAATTTGAATAATTGTTTATTGTATTCAAGCAATGACAACACTAAGGATTAAAACTAAGATATTGGTGCACCGTATTTGGGAGAAAATAGTTACTAATAAGATGTTTTCAGTACCAATTTTCCAACTCCAATTTTCCAACTCTCTATTACATGGAGAAACCTAATTTTTTATTTATAAATTCACTGGAATTTATTTAGAAAGTGAAAATATAATTAAAAAATAGAGAGACATTAATGTGACTATGTAACCCTAAACCTAAATGTTATAAATGTTAAAATAGTTATATAAAATCATGAAAATATTATTGTTATTAGATATTTTGTGAAAAAAAACAAGAGATTGACCGAAAATTTTGACTCTATTTGTAAATTCATGTGTGTGATTGTCCCAACTTTGTGGTCATTATATTGTGTTATCTAAGAGTACGACTTGAGAGAGAAAACAAACATTGAACTCTTCATTCTTAAAGACTTGATTTTTAATGTTGGAAACATGAGGAAAGCATTAAATTGGCAGGACATTTCATCCTATGTGACTCACTACCATAATTCAACAATGTATATAGTTAAGTTTTTTGTGGTGATAGTTTTGTTCAGAACTATTCGGAAGAACAACAGTATTGATTATTGTATGTCGACGTTTCGGATCCACAACATGATCCATCTTCAGGACATAAAATACTTTTATGTCCTAAATATGGATCTTGTTGTGGATCCGAAACATCGAC
>SNQJ01S0015178.1:43011-54278 GCA_010110895.2 Picea sitchensis
GGAGGGGTTATCTCTGCTACCTTTCCTTACGTGACCTCGTGTTTATCCCCTGTGTTAGAGGGGGGTCCCGGATAACTTTCCATAACTGGATTTCTACACTCCCTATGACAGACTCCAATGTTGGGTTTGAGTGGCCTTGGAGAGTTTACTCTCCAACCTATTCCAAGGCCCTAGCCCTGAGCTAGTGTATGAACCCTACAAACAAAAAGTATAATAGTTTTTAATTAGCGTTTCTTTTAATGGGATTTTTTACGTCATAGGTATGAAGGTGAAACTGATGATTTGTAAAGACTCAAAGCAAAAAAGAATAAGAAATTCCTGGAAACAAAAAACTTTTACAAAAATGCAAAAACTAGCAACTTTTCAACAAGAAAGACTTATTTTTCTTTTTTGAATTTTCTAAGATTTCATGAAGGAAAATATAAAGGAATTTCACTCAATCTATGAGCTACTTATGCGCTAAATGCACTGCAAAACAACTTATGAAAAAAGACTTCTTCCTAGCTACTGATGCAACCACACAATCTTCAAACAAAGAAGAAAATGAAAAAGAGATTTTTTTTTTTTATTTAATTGCAAAATGAAGCAATAAAGGAAAAATGCCGACAAGCACAAAACCAAGAAAATAAAATAAAATTATGGCTTAAAGCACAGATCGCAAAGAACCAGAGCAAAGACGCACAAAGACTATCAAGAAAGCACCGATTCTAACACTTGTCTAAAAACCATAAAACAAATTTATTTTCTTTTGTCTTTTCTATCAAAACATCAACTACGTAAAACACAATCTAAGGATAGGAGGCCCTAACCTACTGACTGTGCACCCTAGACTCAAAACCCTGAAAGGCACACTTCTCACCACAAGAGGGGATGACTGCCCCACCCAGGTTGAAAAGCAACCAGTCAAGCTCGCGACTGTCACTGAAACAGCACGCGTGCAAATGCGTGCTAAGATACAACAGCGCGCGGGTACCCGCGGGATAAACTTGAACAGGCCGCGGGTCTGTCTAAATGATAAGATAAAACAAAACACACACAGCCCAGACCTAAAAAAGGCCTCTGGTATTGACAACCAGGGTCTCTTAAAGGCTTGGATGCTTCTTCTTTAACAGAAAATGGAAATAAATGAAAAATCAAACACAATAAAGAAGACTGAAAACAAGACAGTCAACCAACAAGACCCAGACAGGATCCAAAAATCCCCCTGAGAAGGTAAACTTCTGACAGGGAAGAGGAGACTGCCTCTCGAGCTTTCTGAGTCCTACACGCTATTGAAACCTCTGCAACAAGCGTTCAAACTCGGGCTACAGAAGGTTAGGGCGCGGGTTACACGCGTGCAGGCCTTCTGCAAGCCGCGTGTACCTCTGTGTGTCCCGATAACAAATGTCAAGCAACAGTCAAGGAAAAGCTGGTATTAAGAACCAGGTTCCCTGCTAGCTCTGACCTAATAGAAAACAAACAAACAAATAAACAGAGAATCTACTCCTTTAAACTACCCAAAAACCTCACTGAAATCCGGAAACCCTAAGAGTAATATCCCCAGTGGAGTCGCCAATTCTGTTGTTGGGAAATAATACCCTATGGAATAACAAGCTAGGGTTGCACTTGTACACAGATCATGACCTTAAAGAAAACACTTTTAACCTATCACCCCAATACTCAAACCCCTTTTTCACATACAAGCATGGAAAAGACCTACTAACCTTTTTTATCGATGTTTGGTGAAGATCCTCCGTTGCACTTTATCTACTTGCTTTCGCTGCTCCTTCCAAAGACAATCCTGCAATCAACACAAAACACTATGCATGCATGCTATTTTTCTACCTAAGGGTTAGAGATTAAGCATAAATCAAATAAAATATGTATTACTCGTGCATTGGGACGGGAAAAGTATTCTTTTATTAATATCAAGATGAATCAACTTACAATAATGATAGAGACTGGTCACTGTTCCTCGATCCTGATCCTGGGCTCCTCCTCTTCTTTGTCCTCCAACTGCTTTGCTTGAATTCTCGTTTAGGCTTGAGGAAATGCTAAAGGGTTGGGACAAATGGATTCGACAATTGGGCAGAGTTTCTTTGCTATCTTTTTCCTCTTCCAAATAGTACCCCTACCCTTCTTTTATAGGCTAGAAGGAGCTAGGGTTTTGGATGAACTCTCGGCCATGCATGGCTGGGAGTTTCAGTTAACTGACCCAAAGATTTTTGTCTTGTCGACAACTTTCCTATTTTTGTGCTTTGTTAGGAAAACACGGGCTATAGTAGGCCAGCCAACATTCCAACGCGTGCAGTAGTGATCCTACCAGCATTCTAACGCATGCAGTAGTGAGTTAGGGCGTGTTTCACTTGATTTAAGAGGATTTTTAAGAGTTTGTTCAACATGGCTTTGGCAAGGAAGGGGTATGAGTTGGCCTGATGCCAGTTAAGCATGTATGGTGTAATTTAGGGTTATAACAAACATAATTCCATGTTTCGCTCGTAGTACATAATTTCTTCTAGATTTACCCTGTAACTCCATTGGTTTAGTGAAAGAAAAATATATCTAAGATATCACTACTCAACAAGTTACAAAGTACATGAATAAAATCTCCAATTCAACCTATACTTGGATCTCAACAAAATGAAAAAGCATTGAAGCATGATTTCACATAACTAGCTTAGGTTTTATGTATTGTGCGAAGTGATCTTTTTGTAGGACAATTTGTAAACTTTACAATTACAAAATGATAGAAAATAAATAGACAATACATATAACATATTTTTTTTAATAAATTTTAGTTAAGTTTCAAAAAAATTATAAAATTTTACGAGTCAAATAAATCTTAATCTTTATATATCAATATAATATTACTTAGTTCTTTAAAAATCTCATTAATTTTAATTAATATTTTCATCAAATATTTTTAAAAATATTATTAACTAATTTTATAATTAAAATTCCCAACCAAATAAAATTCTACTTCTACTCATCATAAGAATTTATCTACTTAGATGAATGTTTGTCTCCACTACTCTGACCTTTTCTTCTTAGACAATAAAACACAAATTCCAATTGCAAAACCAACATGTGGAAACTTCCAATGAGGCATCCTACTAGTGAAGGCCCACAAATATGTTGGGCCACCTGTGTCAAGGCTATTTCATCTATTATAATACTTTCTAAGGGTTTTGATATTGCATTTAATGAGATGAGAGTTTTTTTTGGAGAAAATGATGTTTTCTTGATACATTTCTAATAATTTATTGTGACATGACACGTCGCAATGCATTACCATATTTAGAATGATATTTATTACCAATTTTTTGAAAATAATCTATAAGGTTTCTAACAATATGATGTACTTTTTCTAAAATTTTGACTCTTTTAATGCCTAAAATAATCCTAACAATGGTCAAACTTATATATTTTAACAAAGCCAAAAATAATTTCCATTTAGTCACATTATATTTTGGTTCAAAATATTCTTTGATAATTGTATAAGAATGATAATGAAGAGTCTAGTTAGGTAACTTAACTTCAAGTAATCCTAGACCACTTTCATCCATGTGTGGCACTTGATCTATAACTTCGGGTAAAGGTACTTCGAGGAGAAAAGGTTTTGGAGAGTTCAAAACTCCCAAATGTAAAATTCCCAAATTAGATCACATTCGTCGATCAAGAAGATAACGTGGCACTTGATCTGTAACTCTGGGTACGAAGCACTTCGGAGGAAGGAGGATTTTTGAAGCATGAGTCATAAAGTGAATCCCAGTTGTTGGCTATGAAATAAATGTGGGTCATAGATCTGGTCCATGTGTGTGTTCACAAGTTCTAAGTTCAATGGATTTGGAGTCAGGTGTTCCAAGAACTCCCGAAGCATGAAGTTTCGAAGGAGATCACCACCGTTGATTTTCGGAGGGAACATGAACTGTATATTTGGTTCTAGGTTGCTTCGCTGGTTCTGGGTAGCTTCGCTGGTTTGGAGACTTTTTTCAAAAAGTATTAAAAAAAACCTTGATATTTAAAAAGAAAATGGAAAAAATGTCAAATTTAGGCATAATTTAAAAAAAAAAATATTATCTTTTTTTATTGATTTTTACTTAAAATTTATTAGTTTTGGCCCATAGTGGTCACTGGGAAATGTCTGTGCCTTAGTCGCGGGGGGGGCTCAGGTGATGCCTGACATTGCCCTAGCCTGGACAGCCTCATGGCCAAGCCATGAGCACACCCATGGCCTGGCCACAGGGCTGGCCCCCTACGGCCAAGTCACTGTCCCGGTCCTAGCATAAGCCTAATAAGTCTATGGGTCAAATTTGTTTTTACATATGGGTAAATAATTTTTATTTTTTTTTTAAATTAGTTTTTATATTCAATGTCGTATTTTTTAGTTTATTATAATGTGAAAGGCCTAATTTTTTATTATCTTAATATAAGAAAATGGTAGGAAAGAGATTATATGTGAATATATCTATATCACGACCTGCAATAATGGCATCCAAAAATGCAACTCGAAACTCCATGAATTTTAGGCAACAAAATTATAGCTTAACACTTGATCTATCAAAGACAATGGAGAATTTTAGAGAATAGAAATATGTGGAAGGTGAAAAAAAACAATAATATTATTGGTTTGTTAAAGACAAGCAAGGGAACAATGGAGATCATATATATTTGTATTGTTCCAAATTAGAACACGTGCATGGAAGATATGAGACACTTGGCTTGTAAGAGATATTTGTTTGGTGCCAACCACAAATATTGTTTATGCACTTGTCAAACAAGGGATAACTTATATCAAGTTTAGATATTGTTTCAAATTGAGCAATTATAACAAGAATGAATGTTTTTTTGAATTATGTGCATCCATCATTGATGACCTTGAGAAAGACAATGTAAGTTTTTTATTTCTATTTTTGTGTCGTTTATTGGTTTTAGTATCATGGTTTTGTTTTAATTTTATTTAACATGAAAATGTTATATTTTATTTTTACAGGATTTTGTTGAAGGACTTTCACATATCTTAGTGGGGATTTACTCTATGGAGAATGATATTATGGATGTGATCAACATTTTTCATATTGAAAAGACACAAGAAGGAAGGAAAAAGAAATAGAAAGTAATGGAGGTTGAACCTGCAAGAGTAGACATAGAAGAACATGAAAGAAGAAAGAAAAATCCTCATTCTAGAAATCCTAAAAGGGTTACATTTGAAAATGCAGAAACTCCAAATTAATATTTTGTTGAAATTGGTCCCAATGAGGTTATCACTCCTTCTCTCAAAAAGAACAAACAAGATAAACACAAAATAGCAATGGTTGATGACGAGTCTATTCCTATTGATTATGAAGAAATCATTGATTTATATGAAACATATTTAAATCATAAGTGGAAGAAAACAAATGTTGATAATGTTCAAGAATCCATCGTTAGCTTAGAGTATTATAGTGAAAGTTCTAAAGGTAGAAGAGAAATAATAGCACCAGGTGTTGATCTATTGGATGGTATTATGAAAACAACTCAAAATACCATTCGAAATAGAATGAGGATGACAAACGTAATTGATGATGGCCACACTATTCAGTTGAATGTGTAACAACTTTATAAACCAACAAAAGGGTAGGAAAAATAAGAAATTAGAAACCTGCATCACTTGCATATTCACAATTTGAAAGCATTGATTATATACAATCCATATGCACATGCGGTTGACTACCTATTTCTTGTTGACCAAATGGAATTTCCTATGAGGGAATAATTTGAGAGATCAAAATATTTTGACTACAAATATTATGTCATTGAAGGAAATCATTCTGCAAAGGCTAGAAGAGAATTGATGCAAGAATATCCTAGATTCATAATTTATGTTGGTTTAATAGATTCAAAAGAAAAGTTACTACCATGGGATCATAACACAAACAATGAGTACATAATGTCTATGACCTTCATTGAAAGGGTGATATTTATCCATAATGAATTTTATGAAATATTCCACGGGGAGAGATCAAATGTTGATGTTAAGTTTTAGAAGAAATGTTTTATGGAAATATGATTCCCACTTGATGATGAAAATACAAAATAAAAATATCGCAAAGGAAGTGATATATTTAGAGCTGTGGAAAATTATTTTCAATTGGGATTTAGAACTAAACAGGTATGAGATTTGATAGATGAGGTATTCACCCTATTGGAAAATATTAATATAAAAAATCATGGAGTTAAGAAGGCTAAACCATTGATATGTGGCACAAGTAAGACAGGTCCTGACATAAGAAATATTCTTCATGATATGACTATAACACCTTCGAGATCAATACAAGGAGTGAAGGATGATAAACTTATCATAACTATATTATCACGTGTTAGGTAGGGAGAACTGTCAATGGAAGAAATATGTGATGAATTTAAAAAGTAAGTCCGTTGAGTTATTTTTATTTATGTTAGGACAAGAAAATTAATTTTTTCAGTTTAACATATTCGTTTAACATTTTGTTTATTTATTTAGTCACAAGGTGTATATGAAAATACAAGAGGGAATGGTAAAGATGTTGAATGAAGCAAGTTGGGATAATGTTAAACTCAACTATCTATATTCAAGTTCTTCAACAATATTGAAACAATTGTTTGTTGCATTCAAAAAGGTATGTTGATTTATTACATTCATATTATTTGTTTATAAGTTAATTTATTTATATTTTAATAGTTATAGATATATAAAAATATTTTTGTTTGTTTCATTAAATATGCCAAAGAAGAATGCAGATGGAGTACCTAAAACTTTCAACTTTTTTATTCAAAAAGCCATGTTTGAAAGAGAAATAAGGAGATGTGTTCAAAATGTTCAACTTGATGAAACCCTTGATCACTACATTTGGAATGGGCTCGACACTGTTCAATACAAAGTGATATTAGGTGATTGTGAAAAACTTGCAAGTATTGTTCCTAAAAAAGAATACTCGGTAGTTATTGCAGATATCTCTCATGGTTATAATATCCAAAACATTGAATATCATAGTGAGCCTTATACTTACCAAGATTTTAGTAAAGTGGTATGGGATTTACAAAAGTTACAACATCACTATTTTGGAGATTTCTAGTATTTCATTCAGACACACAACAAGGATTTGTACAATTAAGCTTCGAGGGGAAAGAAAAGACAAGGATGCAGTTTATTTGGTAGGCAATTGAAAGTGTATGTTTAGAAATTAAGATTAGAAAGCAATTTTATTAATTCACAAGTTAATTGAATTTTCACTTATTTATATTACATGAGCAAGCCTAATACTCAGACCTCTAAGAATGAATCATTTAAAAGTTATTTTGAGAGTATACATCTTGCAACCTGGAGAAAAGATGGTTCTTATAATTCTATTCTTGCCAATGCAAATGATGGAGAGACTTGTAGTAGTATATTGGTATACAATGTTGTTGTTAGAAAGTAAAAATTTTAGGAAGAAGATTTGAAAGGAGAGATGGTTAACATTGATAAAAAAACTACAAGCATTTATAAATTATCTTATAGATAAATTTTCAAATGAAGGAGATTGGGTTTTGGATTTTTTCTCGGGTTCAAGTAAGAATTATGATCTAATATTTAGGAAATCATACTTCAATATTAGATTATTTTTAATCTATGTCATTTTACAGTACATAACTTCATTAATTATTTTGTATTTGGTGATTAGCTACAACATTAGTGTGTTGCCTATAGAAAGGAAGGAATTGCATGGCCATTGAAAGTGACCCAATCCAGTGTGCTTTTATTCAACAAAGAATTAATGCTATTCCAGCTCTTCTATATGAAATTAAAGAAGTTGGTTTGAGGAAAGGCGATTTTAGTGAATCAAAGATGGAAAAATTGTCAAAGGAACCTCAAGTACCATTAGGAGGAATGATTGGAAAGTATCACTTTGGAGAACTTGCATATATCAAATGACCAATGGAAGAACAAAATGACACAATGGAAGCAGAAAACGACATTGAATAATGTATCTTCCGAGAATGATGAATTTGGGATATATAATATTGTTTATTAGTTTAAATGTCTTTGAAGACGATGCTCAATTTTGCATTTTTTTTGTTGAGTTCTAACTGTAATGATTCGACTTTCATATTTGAAAATAAGAATAAAGATGTATCTATTTTTGTTTTGTGATGAATCTTTTTATCGTTTTTTGTTTTTTTTTTCGTTTTATTTGTATCGGAATCACTATACTTTGGAAATTTGTATTAAATGTTGTCATTTTTTTTACTTCAAATGTATAAAAATATAAAAGAAAATGATAATATTTTATAAAATTTGGACTTTTTTTGTTCAATTATGTCCATAAAAATTCTTTATTTGACATGTTATTTTAAGGAATATCTACCAAAATGTATTTTTTTTTTATTATATTTGGCTATAAAATGTGTATTTTTTTTCTAAATATTCAAAAATTGTGATATTTAACTACAACTTTTTTTGATTTATTGAAGCAAAGGTAAACAATGTGTTAAAAATGATGTTTTTCAATATATTTAAAAAGTATGGAACAATAAATTAATTAAGGAGACAAAATTATATGAAAAATCGTAACTTCAAAAAAGTAAATGGTAAAAAAAAAATTTAAGATCGAAAGAAGCATGAAAAAAAGACTAAAAACACCATTCAATAATTTTTTTTATATATTTACAAAAAAATGAAAATAGATGAAAAATAAGAATTTAGAAAATAATGTGGAAACATTGTGGATCGAAAAAAATAAAATATCTAAAACCACCTAAAAATGGAGCGGGGGTTGCTACCAGTAGCACCATTTTTAAAACGGGGTAAAAAATTGGAGCCCCCCAAAAAGGAGAACTTTGTAGAGTTCTCGTTAAGTTAATAACTATATTGTAGGCAATAAGTGATAGATCATTTCCGTTTGGATACTATAATCCAAACTCTTATGTACCCTTGAGATATCTGAATATCCTCTTTACTGCTAGAACATGTTATTCCTTTGGTGCTAGAACATGTGATTCCTTTGATTAAATCAAATTATGGCCAAAACATAACTGTTATATGTGTAGTTACTTTCCAATTAAATTAATATGTTTTTAAATTGATTTTTATGTGTTTATTGTTGTGTTTTATAAATTAATATGTTTTTTAATGGTTTTTTAGGTATTTTACTATTATTTTTTATAATTACTTCTAAATTTTTAAAATTTACTATAAATATATTTATATTATTTTTTACATATATGTCATTTCTAAAAATTAAATGGGGTGGAGAGTATAACAATATCTTCTACTCAACCACTTAAACTAAGCTTAATTGAAAAATAAATGAAAATCTATATACATATTTTCAACATTTATTTACAATATAACAAAATCTTTAATTTTTTAAATAAATATTAACATCAATTAATAGCTCAAATAAATCTAGAATCCATTGTTTCATTGGAATAATTGATAATGGGGTATGACAAAGTTTGTTATTTTTAAATAAATATTAATTTTAATTAATGATTTAAAAATTTGTAATGTTTAAATCATTAATTAAAATTAATATTTATAGAGCTAGAGGCAATGATTGATAAACCAAATTAAAGATACCATTCAAACTCAAATAGAGGATAGATTCTTAGGGTTTAAGAGAGAATTGCATACAATGAAGGATAGGATTCAAGAAATGAAGAAACATAAACAATCAACCCAAGAGGGAGGGGTTGAAGAAAATCACAACTTGAGAGATAGGATTAAAGACCTAGAAGAAAACTTAACCAACAATTTGACACTAAATAATATGGAAAACAAATTGGATATCAAACCCATTAAAGAGGAAATGAATAAGCTAATCTAACTGGACCATGAGCATAACAAAAGAGACTTGAACCTCATAATTTTTGTATAAAAGAAAAACAAAAGGAGGATACGCTAGCAATAGTAAAAGAAGAATTAAATAATGAATCACAAATTGATATAACTTACCTTATAGAAGAAAAGAGGTTAGGAAAAATAATAGATCACAAAGATAGGTTGATCCATGTCAAAGTAAGTTGTAATGACCATAAATATAATGTGACATCCCCAAAAATAATTTATTTTTAAGATTGAGATTTCTTAGAAAAATTATTCCATTTTTGGTAAATTTGAAATTGGAAAATTCTTGCCATTTTTGGCAATTATGAAATTCGAATTTAATTAATTGTAATTAATGATTATGACTGTTGGGAAGAGACCTGATTTGAACCAACTAACTTCTTGACTATGAAACTTGTATGAAATAGAATATTTTATAATTATTGTTGGAAAATAAATGGAACAACCATGTTGAAATCAACTGACCATGACCCCATGAGTGGGGAACATGTTGGAACTACCTCGGGGAGGATTGTTATTAATGGAAAATTAAGAATTTTACCATGGGAAGCCCGTAAAAATTAGGTATTTGGAAAGCTGCGAAAATTCCCAAGGGAGGGAAAAAGACCTAGGAAACAATAATTTTTGAGATATATGGCATATGTGAGGAGGCAGAATGTTGCCTAGTATGCGGGGAAATAAATTTATCTCTTGTTGTTATGAAAACTACTGGCTGAGTGTGAGACAAGAAGAGGACTGATGAGACTAAAGAGAATTTGCTAAGAAGGAGTTCCAAGTTAGCCCTCATGGATTCATGGTCAGGCTATGGGGTGAATAGGACAAGTGATTTGGCTGCCCTGTTCTAAGGTTGGGAGGAACTTGACTATTCCTTTTGTTGTTATAGTAATTATCGAGATATGTTCCTCTACTTTCCTCTTATTATCATTGTATTGTTGGAATGATTATACATGTTTTCTACTTCTAGTTGTATGTGCATATGAGAATAGGTGGAGTTATAGAGTTGTTGTAAGGTACTTGTAGAAATAATTTTGTATTACCAAATATTGTATCTACAGGATCATAAAATGTTATATGTTGTAGGAACCAACTAATCTGCTAAACAATATATCTAAATTAGTTACCACGGGTGATCTATTATAGGAACAGAACTATCATATTAATGTATGAACTTATACAATGATTGATTATATCTGTAGTAGCCATAGAATGTAAATATTAAATAGTGTGGTAAAGTGAGAGGGTATTAGTCATGGAAAAGATAAAGTTATCTGGTACAATAACCAAAAAAAATTTACAAGCACAAACTCTGGAAAAATGTTCTACCTATCATAAGATCATATACTTACAAGATAGTCAAGTTCTGTTTTCAACCCGTAAAGATCCAAACCCAAATCAAGACTACTATGATAAAGATCTATTATATAGAACCCCCTACACAATC